>JABFQC010001395.1:0-19627 GCA_022817085.1 Psilanteris sp. ZL-2020 | reverse complement strand
CTATATAATCACTATACGATTAACATTTTTTTAAAATATATATAATTTTTATTTGTAAATAATTTAAATATGTAATATTATCGTATGTTCTAGATTTATAATATATACATAATATATAAATATATAAATTTTTATGCAAGAAGTTTGTTGTATAAAGCCATCATTGCACCTCACTTTGAATATTGTTTACTCTATTGATGAATATAGATGAAATTCATATAAATAAAATACAAAATAACAAAATGGAGAATTGCGATTTATTTTAAAATGTAACAGATATACCCAAGTAGAAATTTCACAAGTAACTCGCGAGTTACTAGAAATTTTATATACAAATTCTCTAGTAACTCTCGAAATACTAGACAAATTTCTACTAGGGGACTAGTGTACATGTAATGTTGAATACATTATATTTTTTTATCCATTAGACAGAGATTATTTTTAAATGTATGTGTATTTATATATAAATGTTAAAAAAGTTTAACACCTGTGTATTTGTCTCGTTGTTGGATGTCAACAGATATAAACGACAACAGAAGAACTACTATAGGCGAATGCATGATTTGAGATTAGGGTTTTGTAGGACTACAAATGCACAAAAAATATATTTTATAATAGAAAATGTTTATAAAAATGTTTAATCAATTGCCAAATGAGAAATGAGAGATGAGTAACGTATATTTATTTAGGCTGGCAGTTTGCAACTTTATACATAGAGATAGATGATAATGTGTATACATAACTAATGGATTATGTGTATTATAGTTTATTGTATATTAATTTATTTATTTAATGGTATAGTGGTATAATAAATGTATTCTAGATGTGTGTGACGGGAAAAGTATTAAAATTTTTGAAATATTTTTTAATTATGTAATTATTTACCTGAATATATGTGTATATAAATTATGAAATTATTAATTTATTTATTTGTGTAATTGATTGATATATAGAATACTGTCATCTGTGGAGTAAAATCAATTTCAAATTGTAAAATAAAGTATAAATCATATGTATCCTATGCGATGGTGTAATTTTGGTAATTCATGTGTGAATATATAAAGCTTCTGTGTAAGTGAATCATGTAATATTTTTGATGTAAAGAAAAACCAAAAGTTTAAATAAAGAATCATATATATATACATAAATATATATATATATATATATATTTAAAGTATATGACATATGATTAATCATATAATCTGAATACATCTAAATATTAATTGAAAACACAAAACAATGAAATATATATATACATATATTTAATTATTACAACAATGCCGTCGCAAATATAATTTGAACGGAATATATTAGAATGGTAAACAATATCTAGACGACACGATGGAGGTCATTGTAATAGGTTAGTGGATTTCGTCAGAAAAAAAGCCTTTTCTTTTCGCCGGGAAAGTGTATCGTTTGCGATGTCAGAAAAAAGTTAACTTTATATTGTTATACATAAGAAAAAGTTCTTGCGTAATTTCTCGTTTGAATTTCCTCGAATAATTTGGTTATCATCGAAATGGAAGCAAAAAAGTTGTTGTTAGATCGTGTTCCGTCCACACCGTTTTGTTTTAATACAAAAATCAATAATCGCGTTAATTTCTTCGTTCGCACGAAACGCGCGTTTAGTTAATCTTTCGAGATATTTGACTAACAAAACAGTCTATATCATCAACTGAATTAAAACGTGAGATTTTTATCAACGCCCGATATGCCTTCGATAGAAAAATGAAAAATTATATTCCAACGACGCGCATTGATTCCAATTCATATTCATAACACTTGTTTCCTTTCTTGATAACGTTTTTTTTTCTTTTTTAAACAAGCAAGGTTCTCGTATTATTTCACGTATTTTTGTATTTTGTCACTAATTTTGAATAATTTTCTATTGCAATGAATTGTAATAATACGATGCAAGTGTAATACGATTTTTTATATAATAAAAACGGTTTGTACGCGCTAAACAATAAATATGTTTCTTCGAGTAAAGTACTTAGTTTCGCTTCATGTAGGTTAATTGCCGAATATAAAAAAGCAAAAAAAGTTTTATTGTTTTAATTAGCAGTTCAAACAAGGATTGAACAAGAAAAAAACGACAAAGCGTTAGTTTGGAAAATTAAAAGAGAAAAAAGCAAACATTTATATTTTTGAACTGATTATTATTCAAAGTAATATGTCAAATTATGTACCGATAAAACTTATTCCTATAGTAATCGCTTGCTACGTCGAATATATTATTTATAACTTTTAATACGGCTAACTCGTCTTATTATATTATAGCCAGTGTTTACGTCTTTTGTTATGCAAATATTTTTGATGCAAAAAAATCATACAAATATTGCATTTCAAGTACGGTAATAATTTCATTTGTTATCCTTTCTTTACGATATTGAATGTCCTTTTTTTATTCTTCAAGAACTAGAGTTGAAATTTCAATCACTTGAATATAATTAATTTAACTAAGATGCGAGATATATTTTTGTTAATTCAACGATGTAATGAATTTTCATTCAATAATCAATGACACAATCACGCTTTGTTTCGTCAAACATAATGACGAAACAATGACATAGGCGATCGAAATTTAGTTGACGTGGAAAATGCAAACCACGATTGGTGTAAACCGAGTGACATTCTTTTACTGTAAACCAATTTCATTTTTTCAACGAAAACACCAATCGAATATTTATCATAAAGTAACGTCTAGGATATGTATCAGTGGATAAAAAGTTAATATTTTATCAGGTTTATCAAACGTCAACAGTTCTTATCGTCAAGTGGAAGCATTTTATTTTAAATACTGTCATTTTCCATTTTACTATATATAAAATAAAATTATACTTTGACGTTATAATTGTATATGAATTATACACGTCTATATAGTTTTTAATGATTACGTTGATTCGTATAAAAACGAAAATTGCTTACAATTAATCTTTGCTGACGTGCTGCATTAATTAATATAAAATATAATTACGTGAAAATATATATAAAAATATAAATATTGTATATATCAAGTTTCATCTTAATTGTAATGTTCGGACAAATATTTTATAAGCAACACCTATTATGTCTTTAACTTCTGCATTCGTGTATCAATCTTTTGTAATATCACGGTCTGTCCTCAATTTTCTACAGAATGTAGAATAGACTTTTTAAAAATTAATTTCCTGCTTTAAAACTAGTAATTTTATTCGTAATTTTATACTCAGAGAAATAATGTATGAAATATTACAACGTTTACGATGAATCCTGCGACGGTAGTGCTATATTTTGATTATTTGCAATAAAGTTGAAATATATGTTATATATTTTTTAATTAATTCCATTTACGTTTGAAAAAGTACAACGTGTTTTGTAATAATTTGTAAACAAGTTGTAATCGATAAGTATGTATAAATATTAATATTCACGATTCAATTTTTAAACGGTAAGTTGTGATTTTTTAAATCGTGCGATCAGCGCATTGCATTGTGAATTATGAAACAAAATTCATAGGTGGCGTAGCCCTTATCTTAGTGTTTCTCACAAGTACAATATGTTTGAGAGTAGAGTATGTATATATTTTAAATTTACTATATTATATATGTGTTTGGTTTCTACAATCATGCATCCATGTGAATTGTCTAATTTGTAACATGAATTATTCGTGTAATGATTATATTTTTGGCACTCCGTAGTTTTAAGATCCTATAAATTTGGCAACAATGTAGAGTTAAGAAATGAACCCAAAATTCGAGTTTAATATATAAGTTGATGGAATTTCGGGGTCCGACCTCAAAACTTTGGACAGGAAAGAATATGGAGACGGATAATTTCCGGGTCTCGTTTGCAAACTACTGTGCTAGGGGGCGCCCTAGGACACTCGTGTTTTGGGTTTGGCTAGATTTTTAAGAGAGAGAGAGAGAGAAGCGGGGCGTTATTAGGAGGCTCAGTGGTAGAACCCCGAACAGGACCGTTGCCGTACATATATATATTTAGAATGTTAATGACTGTGTGATTGTGTTATAGAAAAGGGAGGATACACTCTTAGAAATAATCCATTTGACGTAAAACTTTAATATTTTGGAACAAATTAAAAAAGGACATAAAACATATAAACACACAAAATAAACAAAGTCAGGGGGTAAATCTATTTTCTTTTTTTTTGTGTTTTTTGTATTTTGTGTCCTTTTTTAATCTGTTTTCAAAATTTTAAAATCTTGAAACAAAAGGATCGTTTTAAGAGTGTAGGAAAAAGATAGTGTATAAATGGAATATTCAAAATTAAAAAAGTAAAAGTAATAACATATGTTAATGCGAATATTTATGATTTTTTAATGAAAATTGTAATAATCAACTGCAATATATTGTAAATATGATCTGTTGTTATACATTATACATTATCTTATTATATATTATATATTTATGTACAAAATGGACTTTTAGTCCGTAGGTTTAAAATAAATAAATAAATAATAATATTATTCGTATAATGTTTAGACAATATTTTTATATATTTACAAATTTCACGTATAAATTTTAGAATAATATATTTTATTTCTTAGTTAATCTACATATCAATATTAAATATTCCTTAATATTTAATACTTCCAACATGCCATCGTGGGTCACTGATTTTCATAGTTAAACGTTGTAATTTTCGTTGTAATGTGTAAAATCGGTCAGTTTAATGTTTCCTTTAAATTTAAAGAGGTGTGGAAAATATTTGTGTGTTTTGAGCTGGTCAATTATAATCAAAGGGATTGATTGAGTTAGGAAGACTAGTAAACTGAATTATAAAGTTTAAATTATATTCAGTTGTAATAATCTAGAATATTTTTCTTTGGAACATAATACAGGAATCAATTATCAGTACAAAATGTTTATTTTACAGATATTGATTTCAATGATTTAGAAAAAAAACTGGATCATTAAATATTTATATTAAACTTACTTGTTTCCGTTCATTAATTTTACAATAATTAATATAATAATAATAAATTCAAGATAATATTATTTTCGTGCAATTGTACAGATAAATTTCTACCACATATTGTGATAGCCACAAATAGTGGTTTTAAATCTAGAGTGGGCACGCTATGGTCTTTTCGACCGACAGACAAAGATAACAGAGTAATGTTTTTGTTGACAAACAAAGAGATTTGAAAATTACGCGCCTCCTCCTGGGTTAATGCATAAAGATATTTGTACTTATTCCTCATTTGCACATATGTGTGCCTTTATAAATATTAAAAAAGGGAAACATTTATATTATTTTATATTTACATTCCGTTCCGTGATTTACTTTGAACTCATATGTAAGGCTTAAGAAAGTCACTAACTTAGACGCAATGAGATAAAACCTGAGTGTTATGTATGGTATAGAGTTTTAAACTACGTGGTTATGAGAAAGATGAATAAAATTATCATACAGTTTAATATACTTGTATATATTAATAACTGGTAAAGTGCCCGGTATTTAAATTAAAATGAATGTAGATAACTATAATTATTACTTAAGATAATAAATCAATATCAATATACGAGCATTTTATATTTACAACACTTTGTAATTAACACGTTGTATTATTTAATCGGTTTAATGCTACACGGAGAAAAATATAATTGAAATTTTACTATAAAATAAACGAAACTAACGCTGGATGAAACAATCTTCCAATTTATCTTACAAATTATAGTAAACATGTGGCATAAGCAAGAAAGAAAATACTATGTTTATGCTACTATTTTACCATAATTTATGAGACAAATTTCAAGTTTGATTCTTCAAGGGTCAGTTTCGTTTATTTTATAGTAAAATTTCAATTATATTTTTCTCCGTGTATAGTCATAGATACTTTGTCGAATTAGGATGGAAATCACGGTTTTTGCTCTTTGTAGGTGTAAATGATATATCTCATATTTATTATTTTACATACAAACATTGATTACTGTTATCAAATTATCTGTATAGTAAATTTGAAACAAATTTCATAAAATAATATATTTTTGTCGGAAATTATTGTAAGTTAATTTTCTAATCAATGAGAAACTTCTATTTACGGAAAAAATTTTCCATTAAAAATTAACAGTGCCAAAACAACAATTGGCACGATGTTTGTCAACAAAGAAAACTTACTGTTATAACACGGTAAAATGTAAAACGAAAATTAATTATAAGTTTACAATTTTTATGCATTTTTCTGTGTTGACAAACATCGTGCATAATTGTTGTTTTGGCACAGTAATCTTTCATTTTTTCCCGTGTTTAAATTGTAAACATGTAACTATATTACAATACATTATAGTCAAAATTGTAATGAGAATTGTATCGTCAAATTAATTATTAATTTAATTTTTAGTAATTGAATATAATATAATAATACGTGCATTATTTTTATAATAGGTAATCAATTTAAAATATAAAAGTTATGAAAATCATAAATCAATTAAAATTAAAACTTAAAATTCCTAAGTTGTTATTAATTTTAACGACAAACATTGTAAAATAAAAAAAAAAATATTAATTATTTTTCACGCCAGTTTAAATGAAGTAATTTGTTAATTTTTTATTTTTCTTCATTAAATGACAGTTATATAAAAAGGACAACAAAAATTAACATTTTAGAATTGCTAATACCAATACATTAAAATGCCATAAATATTATAAATTGCAGCTTTGTTAAAGCTAAACTGCAAATAAAATTTGTTATTAAACTATATACAATATGTATATTAAGTCTAATTATATTAAATTAAGACGAAGAAATCAACTCGAGTTTTAATTTTTTTTCTCATAATTTCAAGGTTTTTCCCTGGAGATTCTTTATAAGTAACCTTCAATACTATCTTAGATTGATTTTCACGACACTCACAAAGAAAAGTATTTCTCAAGGAACAAATTAAGTTTCCGAACATAAAGACAAAAATATATTTAATTAATTGTAACATAATTGACTAATACTGAATAATTAAATACATTTTTTGAATAATGAATACACAATTATTTTATTAACTGGCCAATTATAAGTTCACCGAAAGAAATTTATCAAATTAAAAGAAGATTTAAAATTATTTGTTTCTTATTTGATAATTACAAACTTCCTAACTAGCTTTTACAATACATTCTTCGTTACAATTTTATACATTTATATACTGTTTCGAAACTTAAAAACTAACGTCACTTTGATTGAACAACTTTAAATCCTCGCGTGATCATTTTCAAACTGTGATATTTCGAACAATATTATGAAAACAAACTTGTTCAAATACAAAAGAAAGTGTCACAAGAAAATAAAACGGCAAATATGTTCGCCGAAGATTTAAAGTAGTCATTGGTCAGTCGAACACGTCGAGTCCGATCGGCTGATCGGGCGCGAAATATTGGCGCGTGCGCGCTCGGGCGCGCAGGGGGTGACGCGAGCACTGCTCCCTTCCCCCTCCCCACCGCCGATGCGTGCTGGCACGACGGTGCGAGCACCCAATACACCCCAGTGAGTATCGCGCGATTTTGTCATTCAACGAGCGGCCGTGCGTCAGCTCACCTGAAACATTTGTTTTTCGTGTTTCAGAGCTCTCAACTACGTTCACCGACACCAGTCGCAAAACAACTCATCATTCATCATGGCTAATTGCCTCGAACGCGACCAACTGGGCCAACGCGGTGTCGGCGAATCCGTGAGCGCGAACCTCGCGCGCGGCCTTGACCACATCCGAAATCCTCAACTTAATAAGGTAATTTGATTTTTGCAACTGCAGAAATTAATATTTTACGAATCTGCAAATCAAATGCGCGACGCAACATTCAATGACACTCGAGTCAAAAGCTTTAGCCGACGGTTAGTCATCTTAATTAATTTAATATAAACTTTCGATCATTCGAGCTTTGGTTATTCAAAGTTATGCGTCGGTATTTTACGCGTTATTGCAAAATAACGGAATTCTAACAAATGACATATTTTGCTGTTGAAACGTAAGAATAGTCTTTTAGTTTAATTCTCATTGTTTAATTTAATTCAGTGCGATCGAAGTAAAATTTAATGGGAAATCCTTTTCTATTTTTTTTTTTTTTTTTTTTTTTTTTTTTTTCTAAAAAATTAATTTAATGAACATTAAATTATACTAATATAAATAAATTTTCATAATAGAAACATATATCCATATATCGTAATAGAAACTTAATAACTAATTTATTTTAAGTAATAAAATCAACTAAAACATTTAGTTAATTAAGTTTATTTCAATTAAATTTATCAGATTGTATAATCCTTCACAAGTATGAAGTATTTATATAATAAACTACCATTACATAAATGTCTTTATGACCAATGATACACTCTTGCTTTCTCATCAATAGCATCTGGATGAGAATGGATATAATATTCATATATCTTTGGATCATACCATTCTTCATTAGTATTAATAGTTTCAAAAATTGGTTCGCCATAAAAAGTTCCTACTTTCCAATCTGGATTATTTTTCATGAGTTCTCGCTCATAATCGCGATTTCTTCTAAGATTTTTCAAGTATCTAAAAAGAAAATAATATTATTAGAGATTTCAAAAGTAATAATTATATTGCAATGAATTTCTAGCAAACCCTATTAGATTTATTTAATTTGTTTCAATTATTTGTTTATTATTATACTATTTAGTTATTATATATATTATATCAACTTACTCCCTATCTCGTTCAGCTTGGAGAAATGTACTTAATACAAATTTTGCACTTTCCATTTCAATATCATGTTTTCTATTTAACTTATCTTTTTTATAGAAAAGATACCAACCAATAACTTGAGATGCCACAAAAGCAGTTGTCAAAATGGGAACTATTGTTAAAAGAAATTCCATATTTATTACTTGATTATAAATAAATACAATTTATATATATATATATATATATATATATCCATTAAGATAAAACTATTGACATAATATATAAACAAAAATTGTTTATTTACGAATCAATAATAAATTCATTTAATTTAGTTGATTCAAATATTTTAATACAATTAATATAAGAGTATATTTTTAGTTTAATCATAAATTAAATAATTAAATATATATATATATAATTATATTTATCATGCATTCAAGTCAAAACAGAACGCTTTTGATTATGCTATAAAATCAAACATTTGCTTTAAATGCAAACGCGTAGTATATATTTACACATTACAAATTTATTAAAACTTAATACAGTATAAAATAAATATTTCCATATGTATATATTATATATATGCTATAAAGAAACTAAGTATTTTTTGTAAATTATTCATATGTTGTTTCATGCTTTGGAGTAGACCATAGATAAATGTTTCCTATTTAATAATTATTTTATAAATTATACATATTATAAAAAACTTATATTCAAAAATATCTATTGAAATTAAAATTAATAAATATATATACATATATATATATATACATTTTTGAACTAAAATATTTCATTAAGTTATTATTTTGTTTAATATGAAAATTTAACATTTCTAGAAAAGAAAAGCTTTAGATATAATACTGAGTAATTTTTTATATTGTGTTAGAAATAATTGATATTTTTAAATAATGTTTAATTTTGTATATATTGCAAGGATTAATAAAGAAAAAACATTAATAAGAGTAGTTTATATAACCTGATAAAATAGGTTTCAATCTGATTCTTGCCGTTTGTATCGGACTATAGCCACCTGGTGGAGGCATATCCTGCGGACCAGTTTTTGATGCTGTCACCATTTTGCAGTATTGAAATCTAAATCTCTTGATATCTGATTAATTTGTTGTATCCTATAATAATATAATAATCTTTACTTTAAATGTAATTTCTTAGGCTAAATATAACATAACATACATTATACGGAACTAATCTGCAGTGACATCTACTAATTCTTATTTTAACTGTTATTTGATCGATAACAATATTTTCTGTATTACTATAATATATAGCATTAATGGAAATAAAAAATAATAAATTAGAAATCAATTCACATAATTTATAGCGTATTTTATACTTATATCAATTTGGTAATCTTTTCTCGAATTAATTTATGCTAAAATAATTTCTATTGTCATTGCTGCATTTAGTAATTAAAATGTCATATTTATTAATATAAAAGCAATTTATTATATTAAAAATAAAATAAGTCGTTTTCGTTCTTATAATAACTGAAAATTGAAATTAAAAATTGGTTAGAAAATGTATAAAATTGTAAGTAATTTCGTAATATTTTAAAAAAAAATTAAATTGTAAATTTAAATTGTTTGAAAAGTTATATAAATACTATTTTACTTACTTTTACCAACAATCATAAAATTTACAAAAGACAATACTAAAAGACAAGTTAAAATCCAAAATATTGATTGATTTTATGTTATTTCATATATTTTGAATTAAATAAAATTTAAAATAATATCATTCTATATATTTACTTATAGATGATATCTCTTTTTAACGATAAAGTATAAAATTCTTGATTAAACTTCATGATTAATTAAAGAAGTTAGTCATATCAATATCATTAATTATCAATATTAATAAAATTAATTTTCTCAATTCTATTTAAAATAAAAATAAATAATTCTTTACTTAATATTTTAATAGTTATTTGATATAATAATAAAAGTAATATCAATTTTGTATAAATACAACTTAGAAGTTTTTGGAAAAAAGGTGATTAATAAACTAATTGGGGAATATATCTATAAATCAATATAGTATAAACATCTATTTTGTTGTGGACGTTTGCATCTAAATCTTTCATAGCTCCTTTATAATTTAAATGAATATAGCAATTATATAATAATAAATAATTTGCAAATTTTATTGAATGGAATTTTATATAATTACTTGTAGAATGTTTAAATTAAAATTTGTTGTGAAAAGTATACAGAAGAAATAATCCTAAATTACAAGTATCAAAAATATCAATGATATTACATACTTGCACAACTTAAAATACTGCAAATCAATTAATCTCTTATTCAAAAATATATATTATAAAAATTAATACCCTATTTTCATTTTATTAAATGCATTACAAATATTTTAGTGTAAAACATTCCGTAATTCCACACATTATGTAATTGGACGGTATAAAAATAAAGACATAATTAAATAATATATACACAAATGTTTCTTATATATTAGAAATATTTAATTTCTTTGATATATAAAATGATTGTGTTTTAAACATGTAATCAATACATATAGTATAGTTTCAGGTAACGTACAAAACAAGAATAAAAAATAAACCACTATAATTTTATATTGTATATTTGAAATTTGAAATACATCTATCATTTAAGCGAAAGAAGGAATATAATAAATGATCGCATTACTCGAGACTTCATAAAATATCGTTTCGTCTTTAAAAATCTAAATGCACGTGTCTCGTCCTAATCGTACGCGTTTCGACGAAAGTCCAGAAACTGACACAAAGAAGGAACGAAACGAACAAACTGAATGAAAATTTTGAATAATTAAGGATTAAAAAAAAAATAAAAAAAAAATAAAAAATTGACATCAAAACGTTTACAAAAATTTTACGAAGCAAATTGAAAAAAAAATGAAGATGAGAGGGTACCAAATAAATAACGATCCGCATAATATGGTACCACCTTCGACGGTAGTCCCATCTGTGACAAAACATTATCGCTTGCTATATGCTATAATATATATATTTAGAACTCTCTATTAAAAAGGGCCGTCTGTAATCGTTATACTTTGCTATTATTCTGTTCAAGAGTGTCCTCCTTTTTTGGGCAAGGTGTAACGTACATAGGGTACTTCGACATCGTTTCCTTCCTTGTCATTACAACACAGCTCAAATACCAAGGCTCTTACATGGGGCTCGATGTTCCTTTTTGAGACAAGTTCAACAACTTTCGACAAAGGTAATCCCATTCGTTGTGAAAGTTTAGTTTGATCCATGAAGAACGAATAAAGCATACAGACTCCCTGGGACAACATAGTTATTTCAAGATTCTTTTTCTCTTTGAAATAATCTAGGAACTCTTTGAGGGTGAGTTCACCTTCAACTTCGAAACGATCCCACAGCGTCCATTCCTTGTCATAGAATGTCATTTTTGGCGCAGCAACTGGTTCAGAGAAACCAAAGAATGGCAATGCCAGATTCACAAAGCCATTTTTGAAAACTGTAATATCATTAAATTCTTGGACGAGTTTAAACAATTCCAGACATGCGAGTCCAGCAACTACAGAAGTTGTCGTCGCAATGGCTGGAATAATCTTGCCAGCAATAAGTTTGCTTTTGTGTCGATCTGCTGCTGGAATCTTGTAATTAGCTGCACGCAAGTTCGAGGCCGCTACAATAAAATCGATGTGGAAATTGGTATCGTCGTCTTTTTCAAACTCTTGCGGCTTAATAGTAAAGCGATGAAAATGTTTTGGTTTTGGTAGTTGTTCGATCAAACGACTCAGTCGTTCATGATCCATAACGCCACTACCATTAAAAGCTTGGACCTGTAAAGTAATTGTATTTACAACATTGAAATATATTTTGTTAAACCAAATATTGACTTAAACTTATTACATTTTTGGAGAGCATATTTTTATTTACTTTTCTTTAAGTTGTTATTACACTGAAATTATATATTAAATATTTACAAATATATCTAAAAAAAAAACCAAGACATTCAGAAATATTTCCTTTAACTCTTTTTTAATATCTGTATAAATGATAAAAGATATTAAATGACATGGAGTGTTTAATATTTGCAGATGATTTGAAAATTTATACTTATAAAAACTGATAGCGATTAAAAATTTCGTCCAATGAGAAAGTCAAATGATTCAAGGAACCACCGGTAGAATTATATAAAATGTTAAATGAAAATGAAATATATTTGTTTAATTTCAAATTTTGCAAATTATTATATAAAGTTATATAATATATAATTATATTTAAAAAAATTGATTCATGATAGACAATATTATTTATATAATAAATCCATTCTTAAATATATTAAATAATGTTCAAAAGGAAACAATTTGAATTAACATGATCACTTTCTAAAATTATTTTAGTTTTATAACAAATTTTAATACTTTTAAATTACAGTGATAATTTAAACTTTACCTGAGAATCATTTTCAGCGATTTTGACTCCAATTTTTGGTTTAAATTCTGGTACTTCGACAGTCTTAACAAACTCAGCAATTTCACTTCTGGAATCATTACGAGGCAAATTGTAAACAGCCGCTTTCAAATTAGCTGCAGCGACAATATAATCCAAATGAAGTGGTTCATTTGCATCGAATGTGAGTGGTTCTGGGCAACGTTTTGGTCCTGACCAAAATGGTTGACCACTTGATGTGACTTGATTTGGTGGGAAATTAAATAATAATTGCCTAAAAAATACCCATTATTTAATATGCTATATAATTGTTTTATATATTTTTTTCGCGTGATACAAATTATACAGATATTTTCTTATATTTCTAATATAAATAAACTAATATATTTATTGACACCTTAATAAAATTTAATTTTATTCAGTTTAATGTATGATTGGCAAATATTTATATTTAGAAATCAAATAAATACTATATGATAAATATGGTTTAGTTTAATAAAACTAAGTTTTATACAGAAGTTTAGATTGGCATGACATTTATAATACCATCATCATTCTTTTTAATGATTTTAAATTTATTTAAAACATTTATTTTCTTGTAAATACTTTATAGTATAAATATTATATAAATATTAAATATATTAAACTTTAAACTAAAACTTTAAATTTAATGCAGAAATATAATCAGTTCTTAAAGTGAAATAGTATTTAATTAAAAAATAATTTAATAATAACCCTCAATTTTATATTAAATATTAACAAGTTTTAAACAATACTCAAATTAGGGAAAAACTTATTTACCTAATCTGATTGTTATACTGTTCTTCCCAATGACGCCTAGCCCAGGCAATGCAGTCATTGAAATTTTCAGGTTTCTCATCTATAAGAGCAATTTTTACAGATTCAAATGTCTCTAAAGGTTGTACTCCTGGAAGTTGTTTAGTGGTTTCTATAAACTTAGGAACTGTCAAGTACTTCTGTGCGTTTTCTGCTGCTTGCTTGAAAAGTCCTTCAAAAGTATCTCGGGCCCATTGTAATGTATGCTCGATTGCATTTGGGAAGTTCTTTAAAGTACAAATTGGGATGCTCTTTTCAGGAGGATCTTGTGATGAACTGTATGCTTCTGTTAAAAATGGAACTACCACCTGCAAAGAAATAATTCAAATGATTTTATTATTTAATTTACTCCATTTCAAATTTAAAAAACAATTTATATTAAACAAATTTAAATTCAAAATTAAATTAAATTGAAAAAAATTATAAATTATTCACACTTCTATCTACAATTTACTACTACATTAAATTTTAAAAAGTGCATATAAAGTAATATACATAATTATATATTATTTTTCTTTATAATTCTAATATTAAATAAATCTTACTTGAACGTTGCCTTTTGTTCCTAAAGTTCCTGACTCTAACAAAGGTTTTGTGTGGTAGACACATCTGCGGTCCATATAAATTCGAGCATCGACATTATCCAAAGCATTTGCAACTCCATCTAATTCTTTAAAGAAGTCGTCGTTGTATACGTTTTCAGTCTCTGGACATACTCGCAATTTATGTTCCTTGATGTTAACATCTTTATTCATTTTCTTCACTTCTCTACTAGCTACAACAGACTTAAGACAATTGACATCCTTTGGTCTAAATAAAAATTGACGATTCAAGTTTGATTTTTCAATTGTATCCATGTCTGTTATTGTAATCCACCCACCAGAATCAGTTCCAATACCCATCATAGCGAAATTCTTCAGTAACTCGCAACCTAGAAACAACAAAATTTTATTGTAGCTACAAATTTCATGTAGCTTTTATAACATTAAAGAATTAATTATATTTGCAATTTTATAAATTACAATAAATTAATTAAAATATAACAAATTGAGTTAATTAATACCAAATGATAGTTAATATTTTTAATAATAAATATTTTATTAACATTATTTATATTTAATGTTACAAGAAATTTGTATTTCTTATTGTTTGATTTAAGAAATACTTATAAGCAAAAAATATATTTTACTGTTAAATTTTTAATTTTAGGTTGTTATGATAGTTGAATTTAATTATTACTCTATTATATACAATAGAGAATAATAACAATCTATTAATATGTTAGTAATTTACAGTTATTATAGAAAAATTTAATTAGAACGTTTCAAATAAATTTTGTAATATAAAATTTTAAAGAATATTATATAAAGAATTTTTAAAATTACAATGGTAGTAAAAAATTATTTTACTTTGCAATGTATGTTAAATTGATTTAAAATAAACACTTACCAATAGCACCAGCTCCTACAATGAAGTATTTAGAATTTCTAAGTTTCTTTAGAATCTCTTTTCCAAATACAGCGATTATTTTTTCATATCTTTTTTCAGATTTTGGTTCAAGTGGTTGGCAATCCTCTTCAGTGATTGTTCCTTTCTTTGGTAGGCATTCGATAGCATCAAAATAAAACCATTGTTTTATTGGATGGAATTTTCCAGAGCAAGATTTCATTACCTCCTGTGCTATGACACCACCTAACATAGCATTCATCGGATTCAAATCTCCAGAAGAAATTTTCGCAAAGGTATCTAATAAATCTTCATTGATATCCAGTTCTAAATTATATTCTGCCTTAACTTCTTTGGCCAATGATACAAAGTCGTTAGCATCTTCTTGGTTCCATGGTTTTGGCAGTCGACCTTTATTAACTTTGTATTTGTCTAAAGTGAGGAATGCTAGATGAATTTGATTTGGGTGATCGAATTTCGCAAAATCACTGATTAAGAAATCTGGACTTCTGATGGCTTCGGACAAGGGTTTGAAATTCAGGGTCTTGGGCATTTTAATTTGAGTTACGATGCCACCTAACGTGTATTCTTGATATTTTGAGGTATCTCCAATAGTGAATGTGTATGGCCCTAGTACCTTGATCTGTTTGGGTTCACAACCATTGAGTTCAGTCATACCCTGTACCTCGGAGAAGGTGACGTAATCTCCATCCTCCATACCATGGCGTGTGTCATCTAAACACGTGACAATACCTTTTGTGTCACGAGACACACTGGCAACCATAGCAGTTATCGGAGGTTCGCCATTTGTATCCACGACAAGGAAATCTTTTCCAAAATCACAAAATACCTGAGAGAAAAGGCCACGGGTATCGCCAATAATCAGTGCAATGTTGTTTGCATGGGTTATTTCTGAAATTTTTAACTGTTCTTCTAAGGAAGTTTCCGTGAGCACCACAACATTGAACTTTTTGATATACTGCGGGGTTAAAGGACTCGTGTAATACAAAGTTGGCACGTAATTGTTCAGTTCCGAGAGTCTTGAATAGCAAGCTTCGGCGCGATTTTTACCTGGTAATTTATAATTATTTTTATTAAAACAAATATATGATTCAGAGAAAAATTAGTGTATTATTTCTTATTGAACAATTATCTTACAAGAACAACACTTAAACCGTTGTTTATATAATATTTGGAATATAGGGTAAAGGAATTAAAATAAAATAACTGAAATGAATTATTGAATGAGTCAAATAGTATTAAACTAGAAAATAAAGTAAATAATCAATAGAGTTACATGTTTTCAGAGTATAATTTGTTTTATTTAGATCAAAATCTCTCTTTTGCAATAATTATAATGCTAATTTCATTTGATAAATAATAATTCAACATTAATGTAGAATTTTTTCTGTTTATTTTAATGCTTTATCTTAAACAAGCAATTTATTGAATTAGATTATTATAAGTACACATAATTTTGAATAAGAATGCTTGATGTAATTTAACTAATTAATGTCTTATTGGATTTTACCATTACCTTTAGACAATAGAATCAAATTAACTGTAATAATATCAAACAAATACACATGTTTAATTTGTTATTATTAATTATAATGTACATTATAAATGATGTGTCATTAATCATATAAAAATCAAACAATTTAATGTAATCACTTGGTATACAGTATAAAGGCAACATCAAACTGTACATTGAGAATTGTAATAATTTTATTAGAAAAGTTTGTCTTGAACTTAAAAGTTGATATAATTATATAATTTATCATTGTCAAAAAAAAAAGCAATTTTAAAATTATGTTAATGATATTGCGATAAATTACAACAGCACATTCATAATTAATATCTGCAATCAATTTATAATACAATGTTAATGCTCTCTAAAAAGTGCTCCTTTTATTGTTTAATATGTATTTCATGTAGATAATTATTAATAATTATAAAATATTTTATTTAAATTATGTTTACCTAAATCGTCTTCTGTTAAATAAAACTGTGATCCAAGGTCAGAACGAGAGCATGATTTTTCATCATGTAATGTGACAGATTTGACTCCTCCTAGAATAATATTTTTCGCAACCTCAACACCTAGACCTCCTAATCCTGAAATGAGGACATCTGAAGTGGCCATGCGACGCATAGCCTCATGGCCCAAAACATAAAGTTGTCTTGAGTAAAGTCCTTCATCGATTTCGGTAGAGACCTGAGAAGTTGAACCAGTTTGCGCCATATCTGTAACATTATTAATTAGCATAATTAATAATAATGATTTAACAGACAATCTTTTTTATAATATCAGATTAAAGGAAACCCGAATAAAATAAAATAAAAAGCTTATATGACAATCAATAAACAAATAAAGTACTTGAGAAATAAAAGGTTACATGAGCTCAGAAGAAAATTTATTACGCGACTGTAATACTAGAAACTTTTATAACAAAACTTGAAAGTTTGACACATGACTCACTGGATTTATCTGTTTAGTGATTAACTTGCCATTACCTGATATAAATATCGATATAATTTTAAATAAATATATATAGATGAAAATTAATTAATGTATTAAAAATTCACAAACAATGAAACCATTAAAGACATGTTCAAATGGTAACTGAAGTTTACACATGTTAAACAGAAAATTGAAACTATATTAAAATTAGTTTGCCCTTTATAAAATCATGCTAAATTATGTAAAAAATAATATTGCACTGTACAGCAAATTTTGAACTTTTTTTGAATGATTCCATGACATATGAAGAATAAAATAAAGTTTGTCATTTATAAATATAAATGAATATATTATAACTTTATTATTGATAAAATAACTGTATGGTTAGATTAATAATACAATGGCATTGAACAAGAATACAAGAAATTGTTATTGATGTTATGAACAATTTATGTATCATTAAAACTAACCTTTAATTTGAAATATAAAATATAATATAAAAATGCATAGTACATACATAAAAAGATTAAGGACTAGAAAATATATTTAAAATCCAAATTTCTAAATGATTTAAGAGTTAAATAATTGAACTGTAAACGAAATTCAAGGTAAAACTTGATACTAATCATTCTATCGCATTTTAGTACTATTTCGTATCATCTATATAAACATTGCATTTCACAATAGATCCCAGATAACTGTAAAATTGCGAAAATTAACTTAATTATTTAATAATTACTCATTGTAAATACTTTTCGAAATATAATTACAATGAAGAACAATTACAATACTATAATTAACAAATATCAACTGTGTCTTGGTATTAAACCATTGGTATAATAAAATTGTTAAGAAAGCACAAATGAATTTCTGGAACAAGTTGTGTGATTAACAATCAAAAAGCAAAAAAGTAAACGATACAGTTATTGGCAGAGACAATACCACTTAATGATAAAGTTATAATAAAACGTGTGGCAATATAACTAAGACGAATCATATTCATTTTGTTTCAGCAAAACGCAGTATTTTTTATTATTATTAAGGAGAGCATGGTTTCATCCGCTTTAAAGCAATGGCCAGGGCAATTTTTTTTTGCCAAAACGTGAATACATTAAATTCAAGACTAAATAATAAATATCCCCAGATAATACATAGACCTCCAAGAACCGGATAGAAAACATTCAACATTCTTTACAACCAGCAGTTTTTATACAATTAAATCCTTTGCCTTAATTCCACGCATAAGCAACAAGTTACGAGTACAACTTCTAAACGCAAAAGTGTGATACATGAAAATACAAATATCGTAGCGTCGCAGTGACAACATAACGCACAATTACATAAATCGCTAATTGTCCGATGTTGCACCGTACCGCATTTTATTGTAAGATTGAATACGCGTTTCGCGATATCATTTTGTCAGAATAGTCGAGCGAATGTTGAACGAAGCGATGCACCGAACGCGAAAAATAAACGAAAGCCATAATAAAACGGTGCGATAAAAGTTCGTGCTCTGGGAAATAATGAATAACAATAATCGTGACATAACAATAACTTTGCCATGTTTGTGATAATAAAAATAAACGTAAGAGAGAAAAAAAAAACATGTACGTGACGAAACGAACGAAATGAAAAATTAAGCATGACTATCTCACTTTGGTGACCAACTATAAACAGAGACAAAGCAGTGATAGGCAAGGATTAAGAAAAAGAGAGGTTTTACTTAAAAAGACAGAAGGGTTTCCTTTGTTGCGCGTATAACGGTTTTTCTGTCGAACCTGCAACTACCGCGAGGTCGCCTGTTC
>JABFQC010001394.1:0-19630 GCA_022817085.1 Psilanteris sp. ZL-2020 | reverse complement strand
CATATATCAATTAGGGTAATAACAATAGACGTATCACTAATTAAAACCCCATCTCAAACACTTTCTTTTATTGTGTGCTCACGAGTTACGTAAAATATGATCAACGGGAACTACGCAGTCTTACTATACAGTTTATATTTTTGGTGTCTTAACTCTTTTAAAGAGATTCGAACCTCGACGACATAACGTTCCTTTGAATGCGCATTTTTCACCAGAAGAAGGGAAAAAGAAAAAAAAAAATGCGCGCGCATGAAAGAAAAAGGCGAAGGAGGAAGATCGCGTGGGAGCGGTTCTTCGAGATGAAAATGCGACAAAGAGATTGATGTACGCAAAAAAAGAGGGGAATGAATAGGTCGGGCGCTCATTGCAGTCTGACGCAGAGGAAACGCCAAATTAACCGTGCGACGGCACCTCTCGCACAGAAACCCGGCTATTATTGTGCTGTTGTTGTTATCATTATTATTATATCGCATTACGGTTCGTATTATACGCCGAGGGAGGGCGCCACTTATCGCATATTACACTCATCAGTAATCAATGACACGTTCCTTTCGTATATTCCGTTTTATCAGCGCACTTTTTTGCCACTTTTTACCTTATTTGCACCGACTCAACGACTTTTCATTAAATCCACGACATTTTATGGCCTTTTTGCAACGGCACGTCGAATAAATGCCATAGAATGATTGAAATAAATTATGTTGCTTGAGGTACGATATATTCCGCGCCGTCCATTAAGTCTTCGAATGTTTAATGCGCTAAATGTTGTATTTACTTTTTTGCGCGATATACTTTTAACGCGGCTATTTTTTTTTTTTTTTTGATTTATCGTGTAAGACGATAATTTTTGTTTCGAAAGAATTGCAATTTCAATGTAACAGCGTTGCTTTTTGTTTAAAAATAAATACAATTCATTTCATCAATCATAACTGTCGGCACCGGCAGTGAAATGTTCACTTAGTTAGGTTTGTTGTATGTTATAAACAAGAAGTTTAATATTAAACAAGAAGATAATTTGAATTCCTGCGTTGTGATTTAATATTAATAATAATAATAATAATAATAATAGATAATGATAATAATAATAACAACAACTAATGAAAGAATATATGGGAGCATTAAAATGCGAATAATTAAATGTTTTCAATCTTAAACTTTGAGTGCAAGCTATAAAAGATTATATCCGAAATGAAATATTTTTGTATTTACAAGTGAATTAATGTTATACGCGGGTAAATGTGAAAATTGTCAGATGTATAGTAAAGGAAATTAGGTTTCAAATTTGATCATTTTTTTTTAATTATTAAATTAGAATTTTAGAATTTCTACAAATCTCTATTCAGTAAATTTAACTGAGTTTTCAGTAACGTAAAGCCATGACTGAAAATAATTAGTTGGTCCAACTGAAAAGATTAGATATTTTGATCGAACATGGCTGACAATTATGACACTTGTATTTACAAATTCAGTCAATTTCATTGAATATTTAAATTGTTTCAATTAAAAATGTCAGTTTTGGCTGCGTTACAACTTAAAATTTATTTTAACCAAAACTGAATCTCACAGTTTATTTAACTGAATTGCACGATTATGATACTGGTTAAACTAAACTTTTCAGTAGATCTTACTAAGTAATTTTTTCTCAGTGTAGAATTCACTTAAATCGGAGATATAGAATACACATGCGACACAAATATTAAGAAATTTGTATTTAATGGTTCATTTTATTCATCATAATTTAAGCGATGAAATGATAAAATGAAAATGAACCTATTATATATTTAGTGTAAAACTTTTGTGTACGGGATAATAAAACATGAAATTTTGAACGTCTACCCACCAGATTTCATTAATGGCATAATTTTCTTTACAGACATGGTTACATTCTTGACAAAAAGTAACGAAAAATATTAATTTGTATATCTATAAATACAGTAATTTGACCGTCTAAAAAAATTACAAACTACAAATTAATTGTTTTCAAAAATCTTCAAAAAGCCGAAACGCATAATTAAGCAATTCTTTCATTGACAATTCACGATGACGAACTTTACAATAATAAAATTATTGATTTTTAGTAATTGCATTACTGAGAATTAATAATTCACTTTCTCAACTAAACTTAGTAATTTCAATTACCGTAACTTTGTTACTACATTTTAATAAGTTCCTCTTTGAAAGTAGACGTAAAATTAATTGATGTTAAGCAATTTACAAAAGCACATTACAAAATTTAAACGAAATCATTTTTAAATGGACGCAAAATTTTCATCCCCATCGATAACAAATAGTTTTAATTTCTCGACTGCGAGTAATGCACACAAATTAAAAACCATAGACTTTATTGTTCTTTGCGATTATACAGTCTACGTGGACAAACATTAAGCTTCGTTTACATTCGGGCGGTTATTATTATATAAGACGTTGCGAGAAATTGAAGAAATTGCATATTTTTGTTTAATCTGTCATTTTTTTTTCGAGGCTACCGCGACTATATCTGGTTTAAGCAACAAAAGCCGATCCGGCGTTTGTTTAGTCGAGGTAAATCAAACACGAGATGTTCACAACAGATTCAAAGAGTCGATTGTCAAATTGTATCTGATTCATTGAATACCGTAAATACTTGTCGCGCGTTCATGCGAACCCCGATATCAGACGTTTTCTCGAAAGCTTTTCTGTATCTCCGTTCTGGTCGTACGAGCAAACAAACAGCTGCGAGATGAGCAATGCGTCGGGAAAAAGCAAACCGAAAAGTCAGGCGTTTTCGCAGCGCAACAGAAAAGTCGGAGAACGCTAGACTAAAACGGACATGAACATTTTAATGAGGAAACGGACGTTTAGGTCAATTTTATTAGGTGATACTATTTGCGAGCGTAGGCGTGATAATGTGTAACTCGTGCATTCATTTGCAAAGTTGACGTCCACAAAAGCATACGGAGTCGGCGACGTCGAAGAAAGCCGTCAAACAAAGTCAGCGACATTCTCATAACTCGACGGAATTCAAAGTATTTTAAAATTGTTACAACATTCTGTTCGTTTATTTAAATCGTGCACATTTTTTTCAACGGTATCGCGTTCTTTTTTTCTGACGTTAATCCATCGGGATATAAATTCTTGATTAACGTAATTATTTATTTACGTATTACACTTTAATTCAGACGCGTGTTTTTTGTGCTGCAATTTAATTGTAAAAAGCACAATTTTTCTTCGGTAACTTAAATACTTTCATTAACAAGAATGAACAAATTCTGCAAAGGTAAATACAACATTTAGATCATATTTGCGTTAATATTTTTTCTGCCGTAATTTATTTAATTGCGATATCTTTAACTTTTATTTTACTTCTCAGACGCGTTATTAAAATAGAAACAAGTTTCTTTGTAAAACTTTTGCTTTATGTTAAACAGTTTTTACTTAATGCACTATTTTACGAATATAAATGACATTTCCGTGATATCATTTTAATATTATTTGCGTGCGTCAAGGCGCACGGATGTATGCAATTAACATCAAATTCTGTTAGATTTTTTTTTGCTTTAATTTTCGTTATATGTGTTCAATAATGGCAGTCTAATGTAAAGTGGATAAAGTAGATAGATAAAACCTCATGATCCCGCTGACAAAATTTACGACGAGACAGTTATTCTTAAAGAATTTCAGTGTAAAACATGGCTAAACCTAAGGTATGTCTAATAAATTATCGAACATCGTCCAACGAGCATTTAATGAAAGTCGCGAACTTACGGCATTTTTTGAACATAATTTTCGATTGCTCGTAAATCAAAATTCGAGCTTGGCCTGGCGCCGAAAAAGTTGGGGGATTCCCGAGATCTCATAATTCAAAGTCATTCGTGGATTAATTTCATGAAATTGCTGTAATAACAATTAGAGGAACCACCAAAGACTTTGCTCGTAAGTCTGCAGTGTGATTATGTGTCAAGAAAATGAATTTCTCGTGCTATTTGCGGTTATGCCTGTATCATGATGAGCATCGCTACAAAAATTTGAATGCAGAAATAAAACAAGAAGCGGGAGAAATATGAAACGAATGAGCAGGGGAAAGGGGAGGTTCCATTAGTACGCATTGAAAGGAGTCCAAAGCAGGTCAACGCGATGATTGTCTTCGTTTCCTCGAAACTTTATGAATTTTATATGTATTAAGAGGGGGCGGGGGTGTGCAGCGCAGTTTCGAATTTAAGCAGTTAATACCCTTTTTTTTATTCATTTCAGAAACGCATATTGTAATCTCGATTGGATGTTGAAATTGGCTCATAAATTCTTGGAATCATCTATTGATTTCAAGAGGAAACCTTCATTTGCATTCCAGTTACATCAGTGTCACCAAACAATGTCTAAAGGGGTTCTTCGTCTTCATCCATCAAATACTAATTTCGAACCGGAATTGCAGAGGAAAAATGTTGGTGGCAATATCGCTGAGTTAGGTTCATAGGCATCCATGAAGTTGGGACCCATCCAATTCTATGAATGGATTTAACTTATTATTATTCGCAATGTGTGGTTGTAATCTAAATTCCAAGTATGATCCAATTGTGATCTTTAAGTTTGGCACTAAATTGTGGTTATCTGTGTGAATTTCATAAGGACGCCGGGGTGTAATTTATTTTCGCTAATCAGACCACGTAATTTGGGCACCATTTTAAATGTGATTGAATAATAGTTTGCAAAGTCCACAAAACTCGTCAATCAAATTACGATGACGGACCTTTAACTCTGCAAAATCTCGCGGATGAGCTCATTAGCAATTTATTGTATTACGCGTTACCATTGATTCGTTTCCTTTTGTTTTGATCTCTCATTGTCCTTTTTCGTTATTGCCTTCACGCAAGTTATATTGTCATTTTACTAACATAAAATCTTCCTTCGAAGTTACTCTTAGTTCGATCTGTTTTCCACTCCCCGTCAATGCGATCCATTCAATTCACCTTCTTTTTTTGTTAGAAACTCAAACTATCGTTCCCGAAGGCTTTTCTTGTGACTTTCATCTGTTTTCTTAAAAAGCATATGCCTTTCGGGCTGTTCGACTTGGATAGTGACCTAAACATTGAGAAATGCGAAAATGAACAAAGTTAATGACTTGATGGAATACTTTTTGGTGATTGGCCCGCGGGTAAGAAACTTTTTTTTTTTTTTTTTTTTGAAAAGTTGAAAAGTTGAAAAGTTGGACGGTAAGAAAAGGGAAGTGACAAATGAAAGGCTCTAGAAGAAAGGCATGAAATAGAACTAAACAGACACATTTCGGCTATTACATTTTGTGTAAATGTATTTGGTTGCTGGCCGCGGGCATTACCAATCGTCATCGTTATCTGCGCCACACTTTTATTTCAATCAAATCTATTCATCGATCTCGGACAATTCTGTCTGTATCTGAATAGAAGCATTGTTAACAGGATAACAATAAATATATATGTATGTATGTGGATACATATGTGTGTGTGTATATGTGTGTTCCATGAATGAGTTGGGGAGTACGATGCATTTGTTCTTCAATTAAGGGACGTAACCAATTTTGTGTGATAAATTATGTTTTAAAATACTAAATATTCGTTATTAAATGTCACAAACGATACCAGGCTTTTCGTTTTCCCCTCAAGTCATTTGAGCATTGAATTTGAACAAATTTTTGATTTATTGTGACGTTTTAGGTGTTGCTTGATAGGTACGAGTTTCTGAAATAAGGAGCTAGTCGTGAGGTGTTTTAAGGAGAAGGTGTTTCAAGTAGAAGTGCTTCATAATGGATTTGCACTCAATGTACGAGTTTCATTCAAGATGATGTATTGTAATGGTGAAGTTTAATTTGAGATCACGTGACGGAATATATCATTTTAAGATTCAGCAGAGTTCGCGATCCAATAAATTTAAATATCCTTAATGTCGAATCAAATTTTCGAACTCGGATATCTCAAATCAGTGGATGAAACGTACATATTTTGTGTTGCTCGATCAAACCGGAAACATTGATTACAATATTTTAACAATTTCAAAGCAACCTGGTTTCGAGCGGGCACATTTCTACAGCTATAAATGCTTCTCGTTCTAGACGTTTGAAATTTAATTATATTGCATCAAGTTGATTACAAATATTTCAGTTAAAAAGCATATAAATGTATTGTAAGGAAACAAATTCCGTTGCACGGGCTGTCATGGGAAACGCACGTACAAATAAACGTACGAAATTGAAAATATTACCAGCCTTTAATATGATTTGTAATATTTAACCCTTGAGTTTCCACGGCCGCAACGCTTATTGCAACGACAGCGTAAATTATCCAACGATCGCAATCGTTAATGATCGCGCATTAGCCGAAATAATTGAACTAGGTTAAAAATAAGTTGGATGAAGTGCCGGCCCGTCATTGGCATAAAACCGGAGCGATCGTGAAAAAGAAAATGATATTCCTCGGCGTGTCCTGCGCCTCGCGAGGTGCCAGTAATTGCGCATAGAACTGGTATATACTTTTAACGCCGCGCATTTTCTATGTGTCCTTCTTGTCTCATTGTCATTTATCCTTTCATCATCTAGCGCTTTCTTTCAATCACCAAGTCGTTCTTTATTTGCGCGCTATTCTTCGCCCGTTCTCCGTACTCTTTCTATTTCGCTGTCTTTGCGCTCAGCGGTACGCTCCCTCGCTTTTCCTTTTTTTTCTTTCTCCTCCCCTTTTCTACTCAACCGGCACTATTACAACTACCATTACTTGTATTTGAATCCACTAGAAGATTTGAGAGCCTTAGGCGCTTCGACCAAGATAAGTACGGTCGATGATGGAACGAGACAACAGCGCGAGGACGCTAGCCCTCCGGTAAGAAAAAAATGACAAGGACGGAGAAAAAGCCTTCCGAAATAGTGAAAAAGCTTATAGTGCTTTGGCAGCCTTGGGCCAGACGCAGAAATACTCGCGCGAGACGGGACGAAACGCCGGGCCAGGGTTCCGGTTCGTTAATGCCGCGTAATGTTTTGTTCCGAATTAACGACCGGGCGATACTCGCGATCAATCGTTGTTGATTTAATACTAATTGTAACCGGCCGTCATTAAATGACATTCAAATGCAATTAATCCTATTCATGCACCTGGAATCAACTTAGAAAATGTCGTGTACTTTTGAGTTTGATTTAAATCGCGTTGGTTTAAGTCAACAATTTAAACCTAATTTCGTGTTTGTTTGATGGCCGGGGAAATAGTTATTTGAATGAAAGAGGTTTGTATGATCGGATAAATACTGAGTAATTATTAATATGCATAAAGTGTTTATAGAATTTTTATTCAAAATGCATGGCAAATTGGTAACATATATAATGTTTGAAATTGGTAATGGTTTTCGTTCGCAGGGAGACTATAATAAAATGCGTGAAAATATTTTATAAAGCAATTTGCATTTGAATTAATGGATCACTGAAAAATGAAATTTCGTTAATTATACTTTACATTTTCATTTATCTTGGTTATAAACAGAGTCTAAATATATTTGTACATTATTCAAATTATATATATTTATTTATGTTGTTAATATAATTTTATTAATAAAATTAGTCATAACTTATTTTTGTCTTAGTTTAATTTCTGTTTAAATTTTTAGGTATACTGTTTAACCAATTACGGAATTCTATTTTTTAGAAAAAAAATATTTCCAGTAAACGAATTTCATTTTTCGACAAATATCAGTTGCAATAATTCATCTATGATGAGAATGAAAATATTTTTTTCAAGTATCACTACAAAATATGTCAGCATTATCCAATAAAACCTAGACACGATATACATGAAAACGAAATTTTATTTTTGTATACCAAAAGTTTATTGAAGTTTTCAAATATATTAATCGTGTTTGTTAATAATAATAAAATTTTTCAAATATTATAAAAAAAAATATTAAGTAATTTATTTGATTTGCCATAATTAATATTACTTTTAAGTTTTTATTTTTATTTATCAATATCGTTATTTAACAAATACGAAAAATGTAGTACAAATTAACACTATTTTGCACTCTAAATCGAATATTTTTGTAATAGTTGGAAAATTTGTAGTTAAATTGTAAAAAAGTTATTTATTTTAATAAAATTGATATCTGTAATGTATATTTTTGGAATTTTATTATTTTATATTTCTATACATTTGTTTTACCATTTTTTTTCTTTTTTTTTCCTTTTTGAATAGTATACTTTAGTTAATAATAATTCTGAATACTATTTTATACTTATCATTTTTTAATTTTAGTAATGTCAAATATAATTTCAAAATATCAAACAGTGCACTAAATACGTAATGTTTATTTAGTTATTTGCAACTTCGCATTTTGATGATATAATGATAGATAAAAGTATACGTATTTATGAATAGATTGGAATATTTTGAGTTTAAATGAATTTAAAATGATAACTTAAAATAAGATATATATATATAAAATGTCGAATACAGATTCATTTTATGTATTATGACACTATTTGACAGCATATGCAATGTTTAGACTGAATAAAAATGTTAATTAAATGTTTGTTAGAAGCATTGCATTAGATGCAACTATCTTTTTTGTACTTCAGAGTACTTGCAGGGCAAGAGGAAGCCGTATATGCAACGAACATTGATTTTAAGAGTATGTGTAGCGTACATGCTTAAATTCAAGAAGTATCGGCTCAACACTCGGTGCCAATTCCTTTTTATTTTCCACGCTAGGTAAACCGTGGCGTTAACTGTGGAGCGCCATTGAAGGTAAAATAATAAAAAAAATGTTCATCTGTATATATTACCAACGATATCTTAAACGAGATTCAGTAATCGAATATTATATTCTAATTGAAACATATATTATTTATATCATGAATAACGCAGAAAAAATTATTTATTAACTTGTTTATATTCGATATATAATTTTGGGTACAAAAGTAGTATATTTAGTCAATTTAACTGAGTTTTCAGTAATGTATAGCCATGACTGAAAATAATTAGTTGATCCAACTGAAAAGATTAGATATTTTGATCGAACATGGCAGCCAATTATGACACTTGAATTAACAAATTCAGTCAATTTTATTGAATATTTAAATTATTTCAATTAAAAATGTCAGTCTTGGCTGCATTACAACTTAAACTGAATCTCACAGTTTATTTAACTGAATTTAACGGTTATGATACTGGTTTAACTGAACTTTTCAGTAGAATCTTACCAAGTCATTTTTTCTCAGTATACAGTAAATCAATACAAGATTGGCGTTTTGACAGTAAATTATTTTGAATTGTCAAAAATGTCAAAATGGTTGTATGATAATTGCGGGTAAATTAGTTCAGCGCTTGACGATCTTTCTCGTTTTTTTTCTTTATTTGTATATATATATATATATATATATATATATATATATATATAATGATAGGAAAAACGGAGTGTGATTTAGTATGGGGGAGCGGAAAGCAAACGTAATATCAGAGCTTTTAAATGGTAATCGATATTATACGTATATGGTCCTGTATTTTATATTCAGCTTCGAAGTCTCCGTCTCATCCAGAGTCACCTTCGAAGTTTCTCAAGAGGAATTTTCAATAAAATTACTTATGAGTGTACGTTTGCAACCAAAATGTACTCCCAGACTTATCTTAAAGAACTCGACTATTTCTCGGCTTTTACAAATAATTATCCTTGACGTCCTGAGCGAA
Organism: Psilanteris sp. ZL-2020; assembly: GCA_022817085.1. Classification (NCBI taxonomy): domain Eukaryota; kingdom Metazoa; phylum Arthropoda; class Insecta; order Hymenoptera; family Scelionidae; genus Psilanteris; species Psilanteris sp. ZL-2020. The sequence goes on along the minus strand of JABFQC010001394.1, from coordinate 9,965 downwards.
ATGTTTACTCGTCTATTGTCAATGTGTCTCATTATTATTAAGTAAAACGATAGGTACTCCTTTGTCGTAAAATGTAAAGACGAATAATTGGTAAAAATGAACCGCACTTTTCGGGATTAATTAACATATAATGGCGCCTTTACAAATAATGTCTCAAAGTTCAAGTGTCACTATCTTTAATTAGAAGTTTCTTTAATTGAGGCCTAGTGCAGTGATATAACTCGAGTTTATTACAATATGGATTATACGTTTTGTACAATACACGCAGATATTCTGATAGACATCAATTACGCGTTTTTAATTCAATATATACTTTTATATCAGTTCTTAATGAATTGATCATCTTCGTTATACATAATTTAAATTCATAAGAGTAATTTAAATAATCAAACAGCAAACTATATAAATGGTTTTTGATATGTTTATGAATTATTAACGGTGATTGATGATAAGCCGATATCTGTACAAATCGATTTGAATAATCCCAGACTTATTATTATTTGTTTAAGGGTTTAAAAGTTAGTCATATTAACATAAATCTATATACATAATATGATAATATTTATTGAATTGCAATGGATTTCTATGGAATACATTTGCAAGTTCGGATTGAGAAATTTAATAATGATTGAGATTGTGATTGCTGTATAATTTGATAGTAATTAAAAGTATACTTATTTAAACGGATTCATACGAATGAAACGACGAAATCATTTAAAGGAATATTATATATGAACATATACACATCATTTGGATTTAGATTTATTTAAAACTGTATAAACAAAAATAAACAATTCAATCATTTTCAAGGTCCATTAGATCCAATTCTATCGTTTTTTTGTTTGTTTAAATCAAAGTTTAAACTTTTAAATCTTTCATTACTTTCGAATATTTCACGTGCGTTTTTCAGTTTCCAGTTAATGCCCGTGTAATGCACGATTCGAATTAAAGATTTCTTACATTTTATGCGTCGTGAACTACAAGAGACACGACATGTCCGACAAAACAGAGACCAAGCCTATTTTTATTAAAGACAAAAATACCAATGCCGAAACGGGCCAAACGCGCAACAAAAATAATCGAAAAATAGCGGGAGAAAAAAAGGATACAGAGAATAAGTTAGTTACAGCAACATTTTAGTTTGCATTCAAACTAGCGGCGGAGCTGCGTCGTGGGCTTTCGCCTTTGCTCGAGCGTACAGCGGAGTATTCGCAGTTGGAGATGAAATCTGAGGGGAAGCGACTCGTCCCGAGTCAACTTTTATGCGGATGACTTTTATTTATACTACGAAACCAGCGAGGAGAGTACATAGACGTGGATGTAAAATTTGCCGGCAAAAGTGCGTGTGCGAATAACGCGGAGCCGAGTGATGCGCCGACACGAGTGCACGGCAAATCGGAGCGTGTGCCTGAGGAATTATTTAAAAGAGGCAAAGCACGTGTAAACGCAGCTCCCGAAAAATTATCCCGCGCCATTTTTAATTGCCGCGCGATGATAGTGAAATGTATGTAAATGGATTTCGAAAGAGTGACGAATGCATTGACGTGTAATTAAACGGGATGGATTTTGATGGTAATCATGCGTCGCTCCGATGAGCCCCACTGTCGCATCATTTCCACTTTTCGAATCAATTAAAATGCGAAATTGTTTGTTCTGCCGCGTTGCGGCATGGAAACGGTAAGCGGTTTTTCGGAGCCGCGTCTTAAAAAGGGTTTGGCTTTGACCGTTCAATCTGAAAAAAAATTGTCTTCTCGCAGTGTTCACGTTCGATTCGTTGTATTTCACTTGACTCAAATAATGTTCATTGGAATCAATCTAATACTTAGAATTGAGACAAAACATATGATTGATTCGTTATGGAAATTCACTCGAGGGAAGTCAGTTCACGATTAACGTAACTGCGCAAATGATTTAGATGCTTCCCTCAATGTGCCCGTTAACCTAACCAAATACCAAGACATTTTCTGACTTCCTTCAAGCGAAGTTAGCTTGCCTCTAATGAACATTTTTAAGAGTGTTCAAAATGACCAACCGACTGTCAAACTTGACTCTTAAGACTTTTGTTTGTTAAGACTAGTTTAACATAATAAAGTATATTGACTGAATTTCGGTGACGCATTGAAAGTTAAGTAAAACCTAATTGCCCGCGGTTTTAATTTGAATGCATTTTTATCAGACCGTGGATTGTGTAACTGCGCGGTGCGTCTGCTGTGATATTAATTATGAAAGTGTTTGAACCGAAAGCGAATAATTTATTCGTATGGTTGCTCGAAATAAAAGCAACATCGATTATCGTTTTGAGTCTGTCATAATTCCTAAAAGCACGAATCCTCAAAAAACGTCTCTGTGTTTCGTAATTCCGTAATAGAGTGGCGCACGGCGTGAAGTATATTTTTTCTTTTTTTTTTTTCGTTTTTTTTTTGTACAGCGCAATTGCGTTTGGCTTGAAAAACGAATAAACTCAAAAATGGAGATAAAAGATAAAAAAAGCTTGGGTGTAAAATTGTCCGCTAATTGGTTAAAAGCTACGTGATGGTTTAAAGGAAGGCAGGTAAAATTCTTCAGATAACTTCGAATGTGTATACCCGTGGTGTCGAGGTGTATCAAATACCATCAGGGAGGGATGACTTGGCGAGCTGACATTACTGAAATGTCAGAGAATGTCACTCGTCGCGTCATTTTCTTGTTCCCTCTCTCCCTCGTTCTCTCTTTATTTTCAACCCTTTCGACGTCTTCATAATCGCTATTTGTCGACGAAAAATACTAAAGATATATGTACCGTGTTTTCATATCTCGTTATTGTTTACTTTATACTTAATTAATAAAACGGAATAACGCGTGAAAATAATTATTATAGCGTAGTGTTCACGATTATTAGTAATAATTTTAATCATGCGTGATATTATATTTAATACGATACGATTATTAGTGGAAACAAAATTAAGAATTAAAATTGAGTGCGGTTTCATATACGCGCCTTACTTAAGACACCGAGTGACTTAACGAAGACGCCAAAGTGTCTTAATGAAATGCACAACATCGTGTATTAAGACAGCAAGCGAATCAAATAAGTCAGTTTGCGTCTTAAAAAAGGTTACATTTAAGACGTAATTTTTTATCAGTATTTAAACTTCAGTTTTCAACAAACCCGTTTTTGTTTCAAAGCTAAACGAACTGTATTTGTATATATAAGATTGTTCATTTACAATTGCATCATTTGAAAGTGAAACGAAAACTATGGAAACTTGAAAGAATGTAAAGCTGTATTATACTTGATAAATCACCCGAAGGATTTTTCATAATTAATTCCGCGAGGATTTCCATTCATTTTAATTATCGTCAATAAAAAAGCATCCAAGTTTAATTAGACGTGTGTGAGTCGGCATAGTAAATAGTTCTTAAACGATTAGTCCGGAACTTTTATTATTCGCATATTATATATTCGAATGATAAATAATTTAAAATACAGTTTGGGAGTTTTGTGCTACTCAACGTCAAAAACGTGACGGCACATATTATACAAGACTATTCTCGAGTCGCATCTGAATTGCCCTCGTGGTTCGTTGACGTTTCTGTATATTTAATTATTGATCACCAACTTTGGCTATATTTATTATCTATGGCGTATTAAAAACTTTTTTTGTTCCATGAATTATTTTGAAGATGACGAATGGGGCCGGTGTACGGAAGAAAAGTTATGAAAAAGTTTTATTACTCACTTGGCGGACGAGCGAGAAAAAACCGGCTAACAAAATATTTGCGTCAGCCACGCGAATATATACTCTCAATTCAAAGTCGCGATTCCGATTATATTTTAAACTTCTTCGCGCGATTCTCACTCGCAGTGCCTGCAAGAAGAATCGACGTTTCCTTTTTCGCGTTCGTTTTCGGCATTGTCAGTTATTCGATGCGAAGCGGAAACTTAAATATCGATGGATTATATGTATATATGTATATATAAGGTTGTTTTGATACCGATAAAAAGAATTTGTTATTTTATAATTTAAATTAATCTTTCAGCGAAAAATACTTTGTTTTATTAATTTTATTTATAAATTAAAGCAATTTAATTTACGCAGGGCTCGGATTATTTTTACATTAAAAATATTAGATTGTTATATTATTTATTAAATAGCCTGATATTTTTCCAATATTTCCTTCGTTCGAACCCAATAATGCAACATTTTATTTTAAATCCTATTATAGTATTAAGCAACATTGTTTATTTAACATTTGTGTAACAAAAGTATAACAACTTATATTTTTTGTTTATTAGCTTTTCGAATGTAGCTTAAATCGCGTGCTCGTGCAATGAAATAGTAAATACAAATGTACAGTTTATAAGGTATTAAATTGCAAAGTCTTATTACAATCATCCACTCGAGTATAGCTTCATATTCACCTCTTAATATCTCAACAACTATTAACGAATTGTATAAGCGAGTTCGATGTAACAAATCCCGTCTTACTGCAACTCGGATTGAGTAAGTCGTTTTTGAAACAACTCAATATATACTTTTGTTTTTAAACCCGTTTAGTTTGAAAACAATTTCAATTACAAAATCACCTTACTTTCCATTAAGATTTCTTTTTCATTTAAATAAATAACACGATGATACGAACTTGTCGTTTCTTTTAAATGTTGTAGCTTTATTGTATTGTAAAAAATACATTTATTAATTTGTAAAATTGTCAAATGGTCGATCTAATATAACGGTTGATTTTGGATAGAGCGTTACGCGCGAAACTAAAAGTTTTGATAATGATCAATGACAAAGTTACGTATTTATAAAATAACATAAATTGTGCGATATGATTTAAAGTTTTATTAAGACCGAAGTTGGGTTAAACTCGGAAAATCGTCTGAAAAAAAACATCGAACAATTTCGCGGCACAAATTTATAAAATTTAAATAAAAAAAAAAAACAGTCTGCACGATATCGTATTAATATTCCGCCTTCGCTAAAACTTATCAACTTTGATCTCAAGACACTTTATCAACATTCGATAGCCCCTGAGTTCAAATCCTCGCCACGTCGGCATTTTTTGTCGACGACTTTTGAGGAAAAAAGAGTCGCGCATGAAAAATGCAACGATCACAAATGGCCGCGCGACAATGCACACAATAAATTTGCGATTCGTTTAGGAGGGGCTCGGGACGGAAGGGGCCGGGTGGCAAAATCGATCACGCCACGCAATCTATCGTACGTGCGTGTCGGGGTTGCATAAAACCGCGTTATATTTGCACGACGCACACACATTCGCAAACGCACTCGGCGAGAGTCGCAAACGCGAATCGCAAAGCGGCGTAGATGCTGCGGGCGAGCTTGTGTACCCGTATTAAGTACGCGGATGATTCTAGTCGTTATGCGATGGCGGTTGCATGATCGGGGAAAAATGCGAGCGTGCTATTGGGAGATATATTTGTGCACCACGTATGAATATGTGTTGTCATTTTAACAACTATATATATAGACATATATGTGCATATGAAAGTATGATCGACTGTGCAGATTTTAGGGATTATATTTGTTATATTCACTGTATATAAAAATACGTAAATAAACATATTATATCAATATAACAAAATTATATGAATATTTATTAAGTGCGTATAATGCACTCGAATATGCGTTATATTATTCTGGCTTACGAAAAGCTATTTTGTTTATATATCGATTTTTTACGTTCTATTTTTTTAAAATTTCATTCCTATAATTTAATTATTATCTTCTACGACAATAATTCGTGGATATATGTATACGTACGTAAGTACTTTTATTAGCAACATATTGCTTGAATTGAATAATAAAATATATACTAAATTATATTATTACGCTGTTACAGTAGTGCAGTTGTCATGTGTGTATGTCAAATGTATTGAAAACATGTTTTGAAACATATATATATATATATATATATATATTTTGTAAGAATAAAGGACTTTGAGAAAAAAGTTAATAATAAGAAATGTAATTAAAAGACACATTAAACATTATTTTATATATTAAAAGCATCTTATGAACTGATATGTTTTATCACGTATTAAATAAATATATATCAAAGAAAAGTATCCATTATTCTTCTAATTATAATTTGTTTAATTTTTCATTTTTCTGTTCATAGTTTTGTATATGAATTCATAAAATCATAAAAACCTTACTGTGTAATACAATAACTATCTATTTATATTCATTATTATATTTACACGATCCACTTTTATAATGCAAAACATTTTATACACCGCTCGCATAAATTATGTGATTATAATAAATATCAGCATTATTTTGGGTAAGAATTGAAATTTTGCATGTATATATATATATAATATTGACGTAATAAAAACTTTAATAATATATTTTTATGTTTGATCCATTAGATAAAGTAGTTATATTCTGAGATAACTTTTTCAAATTGCTTAGTTTAAAATAATACTGCTGTTTATTAATTTTGTACTTAAAACTTTGAATAACACATGAATGCAAGATAATCAACTTGTAACATATAATATAAATTCATAATTTATATAAGCTTATAAACAATGAATATATATGTGTGAATGGAACTGGCTCAATAATCCTCACGTCTACCATATTTGATATTATAAAAAATGTGCATGTATATATACATATAATCAGATTCATACTTTGTTTGTTGTTCGTATTTATGATATAGTTCATTACTCTAACTATATTTGTACTATACGATAAGATAATATTATATATACTATATAATATTTATTTACAAAGTAAATGAAAAATAATAACTTCATACACATACGATATCAAATTAAATAAATAATATTATAATAAGTAGAGCTTTAATATTCGTCCATTACAATTGCTTATATTCCACAATATTGTTTGATAAATTTTGCCAATTTACTAAAATGCTTAGATTTAAAAATTCAGTTGGAAACTAATTACTTTTCTAAATAGAAAAAATAATATTTTCTCCTCGCAGAGGTAACTGTAGTGTTAATACATACCGACGGTTATTGAATATCACACGAAGTTTACTGGAAATATTTACTCTAAAAGATACGAATACCGATAAAAATCGATAAGAATGCATGAAAAATATGGATTTACTTCAAAAGTGGTTTCAAAAAAGCGCGAACAATTTTTATGCCGTGTATATATTTATTTATAATAACAATGACAATTGCTAGAAAATCTCGGTATTTATTAATGACATAATTATTACATTATCGATGAAATTTGTTAAATAATAATAGTGTGAAAATTAAATCAGAATTTGCGAAAATTTTATTAGTATAAAGGTTGATTATAAAATAACTTATTACAGTTCTCTGGATTTGGTTTTATCGATTTTAATTTTCCCGATTTCCGTTTTCCCGTATACTGTTTTTTACTATCTATTATCGGTCCTCGTGCATTTCAGCAAAATGTTTGCATGATATATGTACACTCAAACGTTTATATATATATAAGACGTATCTCACTGCAGAGGAATCATTTTTTTAATTGATTAAATTTCCTCTTTTCAGGCACGCTTTCACAACAACTTCACGCATATTTTTATACCATTTTAATTAGCATCACACCCGAAATTTAATTTCATAATATTTGTTAAAATAATATCAGAAAATACATATTATTTCGAACTTAATTTGACAAACAAAATGTATAAAAGTAAAACAGCGCACCGAAATGAATTTTATTAACATTGCTAAACAAGCAAATATATTTGCATTAAGTCTAATATATGAGAACTGTATTAAATAATTAATTTAATTTCATAACTTATGCTTAAATTGATAAGAATTAATTTCGCAAGTTTTAATTTAATATAACGCGTATATATATATATATATATAAAGTTCTAATTATTTTCATTTTTATTTCAAGTAAAAATATATATATTTAAATAATTTGCGTTTATTTATAGTAAAACTTCTTAAAGAATATATTAACGAATATATATGTAGTACCAATGCATAACGTTATTAATATAGTAAGTATCTTTAAAAAAGCATGATTTTTGTTTCAGTATATTAAATGAATTATCATCCCTGTTAAGAATAATATATAAGTCCGGCTAAATGCATTTTTCACTACTGAGACTAAATAGCGAACGCGCATGATGGTTTATACTATTATGATTAAATATTAGTATAATACTGTGATATAATTGTAATAGACTAAATTACAATGAAATACCTTAGTAATATAATTATAATATAAAAAAGTAATATATCCGAGTAAAATTAATTACGACCAAAAATTGATCATATATTTAATATCAAAAAGTGATCGTAAAATGATCTCAAAAATGAGACCCAAAACAACCGCATTATAAATTAATCATATTTGGCCATTTCAAATGATCAAAAAATGATGAAAAATTGATTGTAAAATTGCATGACTTCATAAATGTTGATATAAAATTCATCAAAAAATGATTAAAAATGTATCAAATACTAATCATAAATTGATCAAGAATTGTTTATAAAATTGGCAACCATGCAATTTTATTATCAATTTTTCGTCATTTTTTTATCGTAATTATTTTTACTCGGGATACGAATAACATTTATAATACATACAAAGACATATACATTTACACAAATGCAGTTAAGATTTCGTCTAACGTTTCCCCACCTCCGCCCTTTCAACGCGTATTTTATTTAAAAATTCCGTTTCATAAAAATTAAAAAAAATTCCCCTTTGATGGCGTTAAAGTGCAAGGCAGTCCGTTTTCAACGTAAAATAAAGTGAAACATTTACAGCCGGGGCGCAAGAATGTTCGAACAATGAAATCTTGAAGGAACACTCGAACTCGGTAGAAAAGATGCTATTTTACGAACGCCGTGTCGAGCGTGGTGCATCCGCAACGAATGGACACAATGCGAAGACGCGAGTGAAAGTGAGAGAACGGCGCCGAGGAAGAAGAAGAAACGGGACGCGGAATTTCGCGGTAAGTGCAGGAGGGATTTTGTCGGCGCGGGGGGGGAGGTGGCGGACGGAACAGAGAAAAGTGCTTTATAAGCGTACTGTATGGGGATATCGACACCGACGATGACGAATCGCGCGAAAGAATTCGCACGAGATCTTGAAGCGCGTTTGTCGGATCGGGCACAATGCGCGATTTCGGCGACAAGATGCCGCTCGCTATTTGCAACCTTTATTGACACAACTCATTCTTATTCCTCTTTCACCCTTCATTTCGCGCGCGTCTTTATTGCGCGCCATTCTTTAACAGACGAACGATACTCCGCTCGATGATCGATATTTTAAATCGCGAGAAATCCCGCGGGGCAAATTTCCCGACGTTCTTGTTCGCGCGGTTGTTACGCGATCGCGTATTAATACACCTCCGAGCTTAAACTCGAAGCTCAAACTTGTTATTGGCTTATTCAATGACAACGGGTTTTGATTCAATTATATGATTTCGTTTGTTGTTCCTTACGCGAATACCGCATTTCCGCATGTTTGATTTTAATACACTGAGAAAAATTTCTATTAAAAATTACCGTGCCAAAACAGTATTCCGATGCGATGTTTGTCAATGCGTAAAAATGACCTCTGAATATCGTAAACATTACTTCGATTTCCCTATATTTTTACTGTGCTTTAACGGTAATCATTCTTTGTTGACAAACATCGCATCAAAATACTGTTTTGGCACGGTAATGTTTAATAGAAATTTTTATCAATACATTATCTATTTGTACACGCAGAAAAATGTTGCATTAAAAATTACTGAAAGTTCAGTAAATATTATTCAAAACACAGTAACTCACGGACAAAACAAAATTTCAGTTAGAAATTACCGAACTTTTCAGTAAACGTTGATGAATGTTTGTAAATATATACCGAAAATTCATCAATGTTTACAGTAAAAGTTCGGTAATTTCTGACTGAATTTTTGTTTTGTCACTGAGTTACTGTGTTTTTAATAATATTTAATAAGCGTGTAATAAGTTTCGCGCGATCTTTGAT
>JABFQC010001393.1:0-19644 GCA_022817085.1 Psilanteris sp. ZL-2020 | reverse complement strand
GTATAACACTGCCGTTATATGATTCATCGTATACGTTGTAATATTTCATACATAATTTCTTTCAGTGTAAAAGCTTCAAAAACGTTTTCCACGGAACACTTCTTTTTACAGTGTATATTAAGTGAAACTTTATCATCACCTAAATTGTCATTGAGGATAATGATCACGTACGATATATACTACCAAAATATATGAATTTTGAATATTTTTAAAATTAAATCTTTCAAACTTTAAATCGTTTGGTAAAAGACGTTAATTTTAATTATTTATTTAAATAATATGAGTAAATTTAAATATACAAAATAAATATATAATAGCCAATAATTGAAAAAAATGTATATATTAGTAATGTGAATTTTATTGTTGCAATTCAATGATTATTAATAATGTATTAATTATTAGATCTAAACCATTTAAACAGTGATGTTAAGATTAATTTTTTATGAGTTTTATGATTTGAGAGAATTTTATTTTCTTATATAAGTTATAATGTTTACAAATTGCGCTCTTTTTTATAAATCCCTCTCAACACTGAGAAAAAAGTTACAGAATAAATTACTTTCCCTTCTGGCGTTCGAATGATATCTTGAAGGATGTATAGAAAATTACTATACCATAATGACAACTTTTTTTATTTATATCGTAAAGTGGTTATATAGTATAATAAAACTAGAAGGAATTTTGACACATTTTTGTTATATCATATAATAAATATTGTTTTAATGGTATAGTAATTTTTTAAATATCCTTCAAGATATCATTCGAACGCCAGAAGGTATGGTAATTTATATTATATTTTTTTTTCTCCGTGTATTAATACTAAAATACTAAATGAATAAGAAAATTAAGAATTTAAATCTAATGAAATGGAAAAGTTAAAAGATTAATATAACTTAAAAAATTTAAATTAAATAAAATAATTTTAAAAAACAATATTACAAATAATGAATTAAAAATCCGGATCTATATCATGATAAGGTGCGACGTGCAGAAAAGTTTTACAGGTGGTGTCACTGTTTATATTTGCGTCAGTCTGTCAGGTAGAGGATACTATTCTCGGTCTGAGACGAAAAATACTTTTGGTTGTATCTTATATAGGTATTAATATTTTTACAAGTTTATAAGGAAAGTAATTTTTCCATGAGTTTATTTCACGATTAACACGAATGTAAAATATTCTAAAAAGTTAACAGATAATAAAACTAACTAATAAATCTTTTAATAATTTATACAACTGAAATTATTAATAGACTGGAATAGAAATATGAATTTGTTTTTTATTTTTTTAAATTTTTTTTCCTAATAACTAATTTTAAATAAATTTAGAATATTTAAATATAATAAATAATGTTGATTTTGATTAAAAACTTCTTTTGAATCTTGAACAATTTTTCTTAAAAAACTTTTGATTTAATTGATTGAAGTATATTAAAAAATCCAATTATTATAAAAATTGTAAGTTTATATAGATGCAGAGAAACATCTCGAAATAGCTTAAAGTTTACATGTCGGAGCGAAAACAACAAATATACTAAAAAGGAGTTATGCCGGACGGATTTGAAGTAAAGTATGGTATATATACTGTTGGGATCTGTTCTTGGTTTTATTCTTTTCTTTTTTTTATCTATGGTTTGTGACTGCATCCTAGTTACTTAACATTATGACGTCTTCATGCGGTTTGACTACTACGTGCCAAATTTACTTTATTTTTAATAATAAAAGATAATATTAATCTTCTAAATATATACGTTAATGTATAAAGTGTATAATTAATACTGTTTATAATAATGTTTATGTCTATTTTTTAATAATATTTTTTCTAATAAGCACTCCGTATTGAAATTTACGTGAATGTATTGTACTCAAATGAAATGTAGAAAAAATGGATTCTAGAGATGTCATTCCTTTTAATTTCACAATTTTGTTATTTTTAAAGAAATCGAAGTTCCTATTTTAAATTCGTCATAATTTGTAATTATAGAATTTATTATACTTATTTGTTTGACTAATACGACGGTCAATACTGCACGGAAAAAAATATCTAACGTAAACTAGTAGAAATATGGCTGATTCAGATATATGTTTACTAGATTATGTATAAATATACCTGAATTAACCATATTTCTACTAGTATATGTTGACATTTTTTTTACTTGTGATTATTAGGCGCCACAGAGACGCTGCCTTTTCTTACTCATTTTGAAGATTTTTATTACTCAATAAAAATTGAAATTAAGCAGAGATATGGTTCAACTTATATATCGTAATTATGAAATCTTGCCACGACCTTCATCAGGATATTTGATTAACCGCTTAAGAGTCATATCAGGCTAATATTCGAATTGTTTTCAAAGTATTGGTGGACTTTAAATTCATGAATGTGAATTATTAGTTGTACACGTGAGTTATATATTATATACTTTTAGGTATATAATTTAACGGACGTTTTTTGAACTTAAATTAACATTTTGATTTTGATTTAATTAAAGTGCATATAGTCACACAGTCTCTCACATCTCGATGTTTTTAATCATATAAAAGAAATTAATGTTAGAAGTTTGTATAAAAATCATTTGCTGTAATTTCTTATTTTTTACTGCTAATAAATTGGAATTAACTACTATTTAGAAATCACAAGTTTTAAATAAAACGTCTGATCAGGATTCCAGCATTACTTAGGCAATTTAAATTGTCTGGCTCCAATTAGATTTTATTTTAACATGACTCTAGTTAAGCAATAATTTATCGCGATTTCATTAAGTAATCCTGACGAGGATGGCATCTATGTTGCGACACGCCTCACATATGTTTATTCAGGTTCGAGTTTTATATTTAAACCAAGAATAATAAATCATTTCAATTTTTCTAAAAAATAATTTGGTTTTAGTATAAATGTAGTTTAAACAATATTATTTCTGTTTTCAGCAGTTTTAAGATGTCGTGCTTTTAAGATGTGAATATTTGATTCGTCTTAAATTTTTATTTTTCAGTTCTACATGCAGCGATTAATTTCATCTCGATTTTTGATTTGTTCTTTAATAAGAAATATTTTATCCTTTAAATTATGTTTATTATAGATGTATGGCATAGATATATATTATAGATATATGAGCAGTTGCAAACTTTTTTCTGAAATTTGTTTAAATTCATCAATAGTAATATACGTCCAGAAATATGCAATTAAACACAGAAATAATTGGATTGTTTAAGTCAAATTATTAAAATATTAATAAACATAATAATCTTAATATACAAAGAAATTATGTTTGAAACATTATACTGTATTAAATAATGAATATAGAATACCCTACAAATAACAACTGTTATTATTAAACATAATAAATAAAAGAAATTTGTAACAAAATTGATAAGAAATGCATTATTGAACAAATTGTGTATAACTATTTTATATATGTTATATATATTTAATATATATTTTATATTTAGACCTTTACCTAAAAAATTATTAAATATATTTAAATACTTTATGTTTAAAAAAAATTTTTTTATATAATATTGTTGTTTTTTATCCAAATGTACAGGTACTGAAAATATAGCTATTTAAAATCTAAAAAAAATATTTTACGATTCGTATTTTTATCAAAAATGCTGTTATACATAAAATCGATAATTTGAAATAAAATTGACTTCAGAGTCAAGAACAATCATACCAAAAGGTCGAATTCCGACTAAATTTGGAATTCGGAAACCCTGTTAGGGAAAGTCTACCCATAAATTATGTAAAACCTTTCGAACAGAGAAGGGTTCACGAAATTATTACAAATTTATATATAACAAAAAGAATTTTTGTATTGATTTATGATTATTTTTACACGTAAATCAGAGATAATGTGTAATTTGTATATTATATATAAATAATAGCATTATATGTTATCATTTTCACATTTTTTTTATCATCTGATATTCAGAATTGCATTATAACATTACTAACAAATTGTATATTATAAATAATAAAACAAATAAATATTATAATGTAATTCTATTCGACAAGCATAAAAATGATTATAAACTGGTTTGAACCTTTGAATGTAAATTTTATTGCAATGTAATACTGGAATATACATTTTTATATTTATTTGTTTTATACTAATATCTCTTCAATCCATATACACATTATTGTTAATGTAAAAGTGGGATCATATATTGATAAAAGAATACACCATCTCAATATACAATAATACAACGCGTTTAAGAATTACATATTTACATTATTATGCGACTTATCAAACTTTAAATGCAATAAAATTACTGCCGAAAGATTACTGTTAGATAACATTATTCATTCATTAAACAAAGAATATCAAGAGCTTACAATGTCGAATTCCAGTTATATATTTGAACGGATAATGGTGAACTGTTTTAAAGTGCAAAAAAATTGTTGTTTGAAAACGTTTTTTTTATCTTTGCAAAAAAACATATTTCCTGCTGCAAATTTTAGACAATAAGGGAGATAAATAGTGAGATAATTTCATTTTCCGTGAAGAATACATTATGTGCTAAAGCTCTGAAATTATTATAATCAAAGTACACTGAGAAAATAAAATTGTACAATTTACATTGTAACTTTTTGACGCTTCTCATAGGTTAATCCAGTTCAATGTCGTTATCTCATTGGCTGGCATCGATTACTTTTCAAATTGTAAGATTTGTACAATGTGAAATTGTACGATTAACGATGTAGATAGTTCCCCTTACGATTTTATTTTCTTAGTGTAGAATTTAATAGTTTTTTTGAGTTAAAATTATAATTTAATGTGAAGTAGTATGTACTTTCAATGTTAAAAGAAGTATTAAAAATAAGAACTACTGTCTAATTGTAGATGTTCTTTAGAAACGCTAATGTTATGTAATATATTTTCATTTTTATTGATATATGGGTTACTATATTAACACATTTTATACTTTTTCTAAAAGTTTAACAACAGTAAATAAACTTTTAAATGAAAAATGTTTTTTCTTTTCTTCAATTTAAATTTCAAAACATGCCAGTCGTTTTAACATGGTAATAAATCATTCTATGATCCCACTAGATGTTGTCTTTGTCTATATTTAGAGTTTAACTCTATATCTAATTCTATGTTGCAAAGGAGCATTGAAAAATTTTAAACGTGTTAAAAAATAGAAATTTTGAAATTCGTCAGAAATTAATATTAATGGCCGTATTACTCATAATTTCGGTTATCTCATTTATTAATGAATATATTTAGTAAAATTATTATTTTTTGTTCTGATTTGAAGGAAAGGGCTTAAAGTTGAATTATAATATTAAGCATGATTAAGAATGATTGAATAATGGACCTTTTAAGCTTAGGGTTACATTTTTAGTTTTAATATTTTAAAAATTACTTTTTTAAAATATAAAGTTTTCTTTAAATATTACAGACGGTATATATAATTTTAGATTTATTTTAATATCAAACAAGTTTTTTTTTTCATATTGTTTTTAATATTCACATGGTAATATAAATAGTAATTGTTCTTTGTATGAATTATACTTTATTCATAAATATTATGTCTTTTAACTATTAAGAGTGAATGATTAGTGTAAGAAAATGTATATGTTCTATACTATTGTGATAGTAATAAATATACAAATTTTATATATAACAGGAATAATAAGAAATAAATGAGTTAAAAATTATACTTCAATATGTACATTTTGTAAAAATATTTGAATATCCTTTTAAGTAAATAAAATATTTTTTTAAAATATTAATTACTTTTTATTTTTTACTATTTTAATAATTAATTATTTCATATGACAATTAAATATAATAACAGTATAAATTTTAAATTATAAAAACTCTCAATTGTTAATATACCGATATTATTTGGTTAATTAGAGAAATACATATATTGTAATCAGTTACACATATAATATAGATAAATGATCAGCATAGCTTCTTTCTATGTACAAGTGGCATTTAGGAAATTATACGAGGATTTGAATAAAGGATATGTTGATATATATATAATATATACACGTAAAATGTAGTTAGGTGGTGCGTAGAATTTACGAGATAACTGCCCCACTTTACCCTTTATCCTTGCTTCTCCTGGTTAGTTCTCAACAGGTGGCTGTTCTGCTCGTGCAAGTTCTGTATTTATAATTTAATTGATCTATGTTGCTTCATACCAAGATTTTTCACAAAAATCTTCAATTTATATTTGTATAGAGCAGTATAGCTTTAAACTAAAATAATGATTTATTAACACTAAACAAAATGTGAAGCGTTACTTGTTACAACGTTTAATTGTGTTTTTAATAATATTAATAATTGTTACTATAGATTTATGTTTATTATTTAAATTATAAAATAGAATAAATTATGATATTTGTAATTTAATAATTTAATAAAATGAACGAAAATCTATATAAAATATGTTTTATATAAATGTTTAAAAATGATAAATTGTAAAAATTTATCTTTTTTTTTTATTGTACAAATACAATCTTGCATCAAAAAATTATAATATGTGAAACCAAATAGAATTTTGTATTTTTTTATTTATTATTTATATTTTATTATTAATTTATATACATTTTTAACAATTTTAATCTTTTAATTAAATAAGAATTAATTTATTTCAATTTAATTTGTTTCTCAAATTACTATTTGGCATTTCAATTAATTAAAGGACCACGCATTTCTAAACTATTAATTTATAAACAATTAGAATTTATTTTCCTATTTTAATAATAAATATTTGTAGTTGTTTTTATAGATTTTATAAAATTCCATTAATCTAGAATTTAATACATTTTATTTCAATTTAATTGTTTATTTAATAATTCTTAACACGTAGATATTAATATAAACAAATTTCTTATTTATTATATAACATTATACAAATTTGATTCATAAATGATCGCACGGTTATTACGAACCCCGCATGACTTTTGTTCGTTTTTAGCGTGTCCGTTTGGTGTTTTACCCTATTAGAGTGACTGAAAAGTATAACACACATGTCCGTTATTCCTGCAACATTATTTGAATGCCCCGGAAAAGTGCAGTATATTTTCCCGTAACAATTGCATTTCGACAACAGGACGACTACAACAAACCCCTTTCAATTCTTTCCTGATGAGGAAAAATTATAGCACGGTCATTCACTTGTCGACACAAATGACGTTTGTGTCTTTTCACTGAAAATGCTTTCGTCCGGTTCGGAATGCTTATATTTGCACGACCTTCATGCAAATTTCGAGCAAAGGGTTCACCGCCATAAATCAGTCGAGTCCCAATCAGTCAAAGAGTTGGTCCATAGTGTTTGGTACACAAACTTCGACAGGTTCTTACTCAAATCTGCTTCAAAGCACATAAATCAGCTCGTAACGATTAGACATAAATGTTATTCAAATCTATTTCAAAGAAAAGTTTGTTCCAAGCGGACAAAAGATCGACGAAAATTTGACGTTAATTGGAGTCAATCCTATGTTTATAGTATCAATAGTGAAAGCATTTACTTTTATTGTGTTCTATAAAAGATGGCTGACAGGCATTTGTCAGTTGCCTATTGTGTAGTTGTAAAGAAATTACGGCAGTCAAAAACTACATTTACGTCTTTTACCTTTCGTTACCTAAACATCGATACAAACCGGATCCCAACCCTAAACTCAAAAATCCGCTTTTTAGTCGTCGTAACCAGTATTCATTTTGGTTGTTTTTTATGATTTCCTTTTTTTATAACGATAAATCTTAAAACGTAATAATTTCGTTTAAACAAATTCCAACGGTTTTATTTGTTATATAAGTGCGTTTTAAAATACTTTCCAAAACGTCACAATTTGATGAACCAACGGGTACCAACCTATCGATATTTTTAATACGCATCGACCATTGTTTCTCCTTGTTTTTGGCGTGAATAAAACCTGTATCTGATACAATAAGTTCCGAAAGACAAATTCGCAGCACTCGAAACAAAAGATCGTCGCGCTTTAGGCCCTCGTCGTATTTAACCGTTACGGTTAGCTGCGGGTGTCATTTGGAATTCCAAATATTCGCGAGCACCTAAGATGTAATAACAAATGACACCAGCAAAGAACAGACGAAACGAGAAAGACCGGCATCGGAAAGAGAGCAACTTCCCTCGGCGAACGGGGGGTTGAGGCGCCGCAGCGTAGTTTCAAGGGTCTGGCACTTTCCAACGAAAATTAATCATCCTTGGCAGTTCTCAATGTCTCTGCCTACTACTTTCGTCGCGTTTTCAATTACGCGCTTATTTTCAAATACTCCACAAAACCACTTCATACCGTTCAGCTTTCCCGTGCATTTTTATGATAAAGAAAGGAAAAAAAAAAGGGGGAAATTGTAAAGAATTCTAACACGAAATAACATTCAAATGTCAAAACAATGAGAATAACCGTAAAAGTGGTTGAAACGATCAATTATATTTCTTCGCCGCATTAAATAATTACAATATATTTATAAAAATAACGATTAAACAGTTGTATTATAATTTGTTCCCAGTGTTGTTTACAAGTCGTATGTTTACAAACATTTGCGGCGTCTTTTTCTCGAAACAAACGTATGTCTTTCTTAAACATAAACAAAACAAAGTAAATTAAAACAACAACACCAACTTTTAGACGCGTCCGTCTTCTAAGGTCTTAATTTAAGATAAAGACATTCCTAGGCGGTTCAACTCCCTTTTAAGACACGTAACTTCCTTCATCAAGACGCCGGTGTCTTAAGCCAAGACACGTCCATTACATTTGCGGCCGAATTAGGGTGGCGACGCACGAAACTGTTATCCCAATCAATCGGTTGAAAAGCGACTGGTTTGTTAGCTCGCGGATCACAAAGGATCGCCCGTAGCGTCCCGTCGTTATTTTACATTCAAATCGACGCGGCTGAAACGGAGCTCGCTCTCGATCGTCGTCGCATCCGCCTCTCGCGGACGAAATTTCGCCGATATTAGAGATTTGCATATGGTTATGTGTCCGGATCGTCGCCATTCGCCTCCCACGTGCACGGCGCGGCTGTCATTCAGGGCCCAGGAAAAGGCCTCGTCCTTCGCGAAAGACAAGAGGGGCCTTCCTTTCTGCTGACTGCAAACCTCCCTGCAGCCGAGCCTGCACCCCGTCTTTGCTCCGCTACCGGCATTCCTGCATATGATTAGGCTTACGCGCTTCGCAGATCCTGTTCTCGCAGACCTTAATGCCGACACAAGCAACGGTACTCTCCGCGCGCGATCCCTTCGCTGGAAAAATCGCGCGCGACATCCTTCATCGCGAACGGATCGTTTTGTTTTGCGCGTCGCTTGATTGATAACGCGCGGCCAATTTGACAAATATGAGCATTGTTTGCGAACAATGCGCGTATAAAAGTGTTTCGTCATCCGTACTCGGAAAGCGGCCGACTGAAATGAATATTTGATAAGCAAATAATATGCACGATCGTGATTTATTAAGCGCGCGGCAGATTTCCTCGACGCCGATTGATCATCGGCCGAAGCTTCTTGGAAAAGCGCGAACGGAGATCGAGCGTCGGTGGGACGTCGATGGGCGGCATTTGATAGCGATAATACCGCGATGACTCCATCACGGTTTCGCGACAGATCGGCGGTATCTTTGGCAACAAATTCGCGACGACTTTGTGACGGTTTTTCAATTGTTTTGTAACAATTTTTTTACGGCCGGTTTGTAACAACGTTGCGCGGTGAATTCAGTGCAATCACTGATGACGTTGTTTGGCTTTGTTTGTTATTATTTCGTCGTCAGAGTCCGCGGAAGGAAAGAATAGGCAAACGTCAGGCGCTTCTGTCGTTGAATCGAGCAAGTAACTCGAGATAAAGCTTCTTTCGCGGATTGACTGGCAAGAGGAGGACATGCGTTTCTCGTCCATCTGTCTGTGCGTCCGTCCACGTCCGTTCCATCCGTGGCCTGTCCGCAAACGGAGCGGAGCAAGACTTCAGAACTTTTATATACGAAGTCTGAATAACAAATCTGTCCAATTCACATGTCGACATCAAAGAAGATAATATAAACACTACATCGATATATCTACAAAACCTACTTTATGTTTTATTAATGCGGTCTCCATCTTCAGTGTTCTTCCGTTGCCAGTTCATTCTGCACGGCAGAAGCTTTCGTTCGGCAACACGAAAAGCGCCATAAGATGAAACAACATCTTCGTGGGCTCTGTCATACCTGCATGATGTATCATGAAAGTTTGTACCGTAACGCCTTAAATGCGAGTATTTCGGATGTTTGCGTGCGTGTTCTTTGATGTCGGTTAAGGATCGCAAATGAGGTCAGAAAATGAATAGTAGGATGGCGCACTTGAGATGCGTGAAGGTCGAATGTGGTTTTAATTAAATCTAATTAATGTACGATTTGTGATTTGTAATCTATTGGTACTTTGGAATATCCAAGCGTGTACACTGGAAGAACTGTAAAACTGTATAATGAAAAAGTTGGACCGTTAATTCAATAGCTGACTTGATCAAGTTTGAAACGCTAATAATTTCAAATAAAAATTATGGCGTTTATACGCTGAGAAAAAGATTCGATAACTGTTATGAAATATATTTTTGAATAGGAGCAACAACATATATGATAATATTTATTGCTTGGAGTTTGATTTTTATGTCGCATGTAATAAGCTATTAATCAATATGATAAATATAATTTATATGTAATTACAATTATTATTTCCATTTACATATTATACACAAAGTGATAAATATTATCAAATATGTGGTTGCGCCTATTCAAAAATATATTTCCTAACAGTTATTAAACCTTTTTTTCAGTGCAGATATGATTTTGGAATTACTAATAGAAGTCGTAATTTGTTAGTTCTAAACTTAAAAACTAATACATTTTAATAATAACTGATAATAGTTTTAATAGAGGTTTTTTTAAATAGAGATTTGGTTGTGCCATTTAAACGAATTTTTTTTATCAATACAATATATTATTTATATGATTAGAATTTTTAATTATCTAAACTAAAAAATAGTAGTTATCATAAATAAATGTTTGGATAATTTATCGTATACGTTTAATTTTGTAACAAAATATTATATTAAAAATTTAACATAAACATAAAAGCTCCTTGCTTGTTTAAATTTATTATTGTTATTAACTTTACTATAATTCTCACCGAAAATACTCTCAATGTTTAACATAAATACTCAACTTCAACATCATTTCGTACGATCAAGTTGAGTGTTATATAGATTTGACTATATTATCTTCAGTTTTGACCTAATCTATAAATTGTAATACAATTTCATATAAACGATTTAATTATAGAAATGATTATGTATTTATCTATATTATATAAATAATCAATACAATACCAAACTTGAGCGTACGAAATGATGCTCAAGTTGAATATTTACGTTAAACATTGAGAGTATTTTCGGTAAGGGAAGTAATTTTTAAATTATATTTTTTCCATATAAGTAAATGTTCATTTCTAGTTTGAATATTGAACAATAACCATATACAGTGTAATAATAATAAACTAAAATTACTAAATTAAAATTAATAAAATAATTATATATAATAAAATAAAGGACTTATGAAAACTATTTATATGTATCATTTTTTATATATTTTATTATTTTCTATTTGAACTTTATTTTAAATATCGTACAGTCTAAACAGTTTATCAAAAATAACACTCAAATAATTCTTACACTTGATAATTACATTGTTGATATCATTGTTGATTATTGTAACGTTGATTTTTTTAATATTTAAAACTTTTGTGTGATTTTCTATTGATGTATTATTTCGAAATTATTATTTTATTTCATACTATTTGATATAAAATTTATAAATTAATTTAGTTTATATTACTTGTATATGTATTGTAGTATATATTGTGGTTGTTATTATTTATATTTTAATGTATATATGTCAGTTTAAATTATATAATATTTGATAACATAACACTGATTGTTTTGCTATTCTTCGTTATATATTTATTATTATTATTATTCATATTAAAAAGTATTGATGTTAATTCGTTATCGCAATCATGTAATTTAAATTTCTATATGTATAATATATATGTCTATTTGTACAATATTGTTCGGAATAATGCTTAAGAATATACCTAATAAAAAAATCATATCCCTTTTGTAAGAATGTGTAAACATCTGAGCAATTCTATAATTTTATTGCGAATCAGATTTGAATAAAAGTCAAAAGAAAAAGGAAAAATCGTATTTTTAATTTTGAACATAAAGTAATACAATGAATGATTTCTTGTAAATCGCATGATCTTAGATAAGGAATTGCACCGTTTGATTAACCGTGGGAGTAGTATAAGCTACAACAATATGCAGATTAGTCATTTATAAATTTTTCAAAAAATTAGTTTTATTCGTACATGAAGGTAAAAATGAGGAATTATTGAAATTTAAATTAATCAAGTCGTTAATATATTTAAACTTCAAGTATAATCTTGAAGGTAATAAAGGTTATGTTATTAATATATGGAACTTAGACAGTTGATGAATCTTAGTTTATCGTATTTATTTTTATTGAATAAATAACAATTTTCTATTCCTTGGATTTCTTTTATGTAATTTTGTAATGATTTTTTTTTTATTTTTTACTATTATGACGAGTTTATGAAGTCATATATATATCTCTTAAAATCGCATCTCACATATATTTCATTGAAAATAATTAAACTATGAAAACATTATAATCAACTCTGTACTGGGCACATTAATCTTCACTTTATCGAGTTTATTTGCATGTGTTTTGAACGTTTTTCTAAGGTTATCAAAAATGAAGGAGTGTATTTTCGTTAGATTAACCAATAACGCGTGAAAACGTAATAAATGGAAACGAATTCTTTTTTATTTTATTAATGTATCTACCATAAATATAATTATATTACACAATAATTATTATATATAATATAAAATTATAGAACTATACAAATTTTAAGTTAATTTAATATGCATATTTTCAATTTATTTCTATATGGTTATTGAAATTGTAATACTTTTATCATATTCTGATTATCATTCTCAGATAATTGTTAAATTAAGAATATATTTATATATATTTTTCATATTTACAAGTATTAACTATAATAATCACAAGATATAATTTTATAAAAATAAAACGTTTAAGCTAGAAAATTTCACAGTACGTGCTGAATGTTTGACACAACAGTTTTAGAATTTGGAGCGCATTTATGTCAAAAGCAGATTTAGAACACTCAAGTTCTTAATAAGGGTTTTCATTTCGAGTTATTTCAAACATATTTGTATAAGTATATAGTCCATAGCTTACAGTATGATGAAAGATATAAATAAAAGTAATTTATTACAATTCTTACGAATTCATGTATAAATTGTATTGCAATTCTTTTATTGCGCTTATGTTAATATTATTATTATTACTGCTATTATTATTCTGCTCTAACATCTTTATTTCGTTTACGATTAAGTTACGTTTAGTTTCATACAATTTAATAAAAAGTTCTTTGGAAATTAAATTTTTCAAAAATTATTCGATGGCGGTCATTTTAAACCGACTTAATTACCAACCAATTCAACTGATACAAAGATTAATACAGGCGCATTACTTTTGCACCGAGAATTTATAAAAAATGAAAATGAATAATCGTAAACGAGTCTTACGATTGACTGATGATAAATGCTACCAAGAATCGCGTTAAAAATGATTACTTTGTCGCAGTCGTGGGACTCGGCTACATCCTACAGTTTGTTCCGTATACAATACAAATTATTCGAATAATCAATTTCAATTACAAAATTCCTTTCCCGCGACATACATTGATTCGTTCCAAAAAACCAGATAAATTAAATCGAATTTTTTAAATTACAATCTAAAACGAACATAAAAGCTCCATTTATATCAATTCAACATCGCGTTTTGTGTCTCTCTTTTCCTCTCGTTAGGCCCATAGATTTTGAAATAAAATCAAGAAAAGAAAGATAGAATAAAAAAAAATCTACAGAAATAATAAAAAACAATTTACAACGTTAATTGAACTTACTCAATCAACCGATTCGCGAGCGAAATTAAACGCCCGTAATTCGTCAGGCGCGTCGTAAAACACAAACAAACAAGTTGCCATTTGTGTTTTATTAATTGACGGCTATCGAAACGGAACTTTGACGGTTCGCATCGACTGTGGTATTCCTCGCACGGGTGGTGCTGAATGGAAAATGATTTTCGAAAGGGTCTCGGCTTGATTCGACAATGTGACTGAATCGTGAGAGATACAATATCAGCATCGCACGAGCACTCTGGAGGTATACGTACTCACATATACATGCATAATACATCTCGTTCGCTGTCAGTCACTACGCCAGTCATTGATACCATGACGTGATTAATGAAGAGTCAAGGTTTGGGATCACAGTGCCGAGTCAAGAGGGAGTCCTGCCGGGGCCCCCGAACTCGGCACCGCGAAGAATGTCGATACCACGCCGGCGACAAAATAAACGCAGAAAAGAGAATGGAACGCGAGTTGTCAGCCCACGGGAACATTAATTATATTTAATCGTCGAACAGATATTTCGCTTTAGCGAAAATTGCGCTAATCTGCTTTAGGCTCGGTGCCGATGTAACGGCAACAAATTTTGCAAGATTAATCGCGATACAATTTTGGTATTGTTTTTCGTTGCTCGCGTGCAACGATATTGCCCCCCTTTCGCCCCCTTTATCCCCCCGCTGCCGCCCCTTCCGCGACTACTCGAGCGCAATTCGTCGTTTCCTTTGTTAGAAAACATATTTATGTTATATATAGGTCAAGATTTCGTCGAAATCCCGTTTTATCGTTCAACCAATCAACACGTGCCGGTTTCTTTTATTTATCGGCTCGCTTGCAACAATGTTACACTTACTACGATTCCCCCCCGTTTATACGTACACAGTGAAAATGAAATCACTGCGCGATTTGATAGCGGAGACTTAAATATGCCAAGCGTGCGGCTGATTTATGGTCCTTGTGTGAACAGCGAGTTCAACAAATTTTGAGAACAAATTTTTTTCCGCCACACGACGTTCTATTTATATCAGTTGACGAATTTTAAATCGGCACAACATCGCGTGGATGATTTGCAATTAGCGAGTTGACTTTTTGTCGGCATTGTGAAAAGTTTCTTTCTTTAGGCCATTTGGGCGAAATATTTGAAATGCAGTTTAAAAAGGTAATGACGTAAAGTATTAACTATGATGACGACGTGTCTTAATATATGTTTCAATGAAGATACTGGAGCTTGATTAGATGCGTTAACTTTTAATGTAAATCTAACCAGTACTGGTGTTTATAGTGTAATATTTCCATTTGCACACCGATACCTTACATTTCGTTTTCTAATGCATATATAAATGATATAAAAAGTATATTAATCGAGCGTTAATTAATAATTCCTGTAAAAAGTTCTGACTAATTTCTTCGATTAATCGAAATTAATTGCAAAGTGAAATGCATTTAATTAACATAACATCTAATTGGACAAAATGACTATTATTATTTATTTAATACTTCATTTCACAACATTTTCATACGATTTGTAAAAGATCGAATGAAATATTATGTTTTGAATATAATCAATAAATCTAATTCTTTCACCGCAAAAATATCCCGTTTCTAATTAATACATTAATTTATCCAGTATAATCAGTTTTCACGTTTTTTTAAACGAATTAATTAATATTCAAATAAAGCAATATTTCATAACATCCAAGTGAAACAGAAATGAAATTGAAAGGACATTTGAGGATCATATTTCCTGAATTAAAACATTTCCTATCAATTTTGTATTTTTTAAAAAATAAAATTCATTTATAGATATAATTCTTTACGTGGTCCAGCCAACGACGAAAAAGCCCACTTTTAATCCAATTCCGATTCTGCATTGGTACCAAATTGGAACAAGACGTCGGCCCAGTACCGGACCAATTCTGAGATCTGACGATCCTCCGCCGGCGAACCACGGTCGTTTGAGATTCAATAACCTGATTCAAATTTAACTCGAGGACACTTTGAGTGATCTTGCAATTGTTGTAACGTCGGCGAAAAAGTGCAAACAATTTTACGCCTTGGCAACCGTTACGGTGAATTATATAAGCAAGCATAGGAAGGTGTGAGCGCATTAGCTGCGTCGTTTGTAATGAAATATTATTAATATTTATGCAATTATGGCTCGCAGTGCAACCACGGAACGGTCAATTACATGCTAATTCCGGGTTATAGATGCAGCAGGCAATCGGCGGTCCGTGTATAAAGCGATGCCTCTTGTGGCAAGCTACTCGTAAATAACTCAGAACTTTGTTATCTTCGGGGCCCTCTTCGTCTGATTATCCTGCGACGCGCAGCTTGTCCTTTCGGCTTTCTCTTTCTTTCACGTGTTCATTAATGCTCCATGCGCGTCCTTTCGCAATGTGCACGGCGTTAGAAAAGTCAACTACGATTTGGAACATGTATTGCCAATAAATACATTTTTAGGTTGACGCGGCGAAAGGTACCTTGTTAAACCAAGTCCTAAATTTCGACATTTTTTTGATAGGAACGTAATTATTGTGCAATATGAATGTGACTTAAAATAAGTTATTTTTACAGTGCACACGTAGACAAAATTTATATTAAACATTACTATAAGTCTGGCGTTCCAAGGATATCGAAACAAAAACAATGCAAAATTACTATACTATACTAAAGTACTTTTTACTATAAGATATTGTAAAAATTGTTATAAAATGTTTGCACGAGTACAATATCATATAAGAAAATTAACTATATAAGAATAGCAATTTATGCTATAACTTTTTTCTACGTGCAGAATTGAAAGGACACAAATATAAACCGTGAACTTCAAGTACTGTTCTACATTTCATAAAATGTATTAAAATCAACAATGTATATAATTTTGTACTATACAAAAACGAAAGCAAAGTGTAATATATATATATATATATATATATATATATACATATATATATATTTGTGTTATAGTTTTCAATAAAACAGTAACTATTTTTCTATAGATCTTGTACAGTAAAAAAAATTTAAATCCAAATGAATAATGTTCTATTAAACGTTGAAGTAATCTTCATATTCTCGAGAAAGTCTTAATTTTATTACCCAAATTGAAATTTGTTCTCTATAATTCTATTCCTTCTAGCCGTGTCCATTGACTCAAAGCACAAGAACCGATTCAGCAAGCAGCGCGAGGTTACTAAATGTGTATAATTTTGAAGCGTATAAAGAGAAAAATTATATTGAAACGCAATATAAATAGTACAAGTACAATATAAAAATTGTCTTGTTCCAAGACGCGTTCTCAGAAAAGACATTAAAAGTATCTTTTATCAAACTCTATTTATGTCTTTCCCTGGAAATGTCTAGATCCGAGACATTTATTCGAGTGTAAAATATTCTCAAACACATCGTAAAAATTAATACTTTGTATCATGAAACACGAACAACATAAACAATCAATATAAACGAATCGCTGCTTAAGCATCCGACCATATTCATATTATATCGTATTTCCAAAAATACCCCGTGCCCCAATCACACGCCCTACAATCGATTCGATACAATTTTTCTTCCGCCACAATTTTATTCGTTACACACGGAAACACGCCTGCCCTACTTCTCGCCCGCTTTGCAAAAACAAACGCCAAACGGTTCGTAGTCCCCGTCTTATTTTAAGTCGAAATACCGTCGCAACCGATGACATAACACGGCTCTCCGCGCGACGCGTATGATCCTTATATTAATAAGCCGCTCGTAAACGAAATGCCTTTGAGTCTGCGTTGAACTCGTCTCCAGGCCAGTCGGAACTCAAAGCTCCGCCGAACCACCACCTTCCGACAGGTAAAATAAAGCCGCGACGTTTTCGGCCGCGCGGCGCATCGGCCGATTCAAAGCCGAGTCCTCGCGGTGCCGGTATTGAAAATGGCCATAAAAATGCGCGGACGAAAAAACACGGAACGCTGTGACAGAGAAGAAGAAGTCGCTCGCGCGGATGGACAGTCGAATGGGCTATCCAGTACGGCGCTTCGGCGCCTCTATTCGGCCAGCGCGCGTCCGTCGACGCAAACAAATGCAAAGCGGTCGCGAGCCGCGCGGCCGCTTTTCGCCGTCGAAAGCTCGGCCGAGGAGTCGTCCGAGGCGACGGGAAACGCGCTTTTGTTTCGTCGACACGTAGGTGGTTGGTTGTTAGTTGGCTGAGCGCGACGGATCGGCGGATCAGATCGCGTTAAAAATACCGTCAATTAGAGCGAACGACGGGCGTTGTTGGGTTAAAATTACATTCGGTCGTCGGGCGGGTTTCGCGTGAAAACGCGCGGCCGCGATCTCGGCGGCAAGCGCGGTCGCGTCGTCGCCATTAATCACGCGGCTGAATTGTCGTGCGCGCGAGACGTAGAATAAGACTCTTTAATTGCGCCGACCGATACGCGGGCAGGCCATTATCGGGCTTCGTCGCGAACGAATATTTCCGCAGCGGCGTATTACACGCGCGCGCGTGCGCGGCAATAAAAAATGACACGCTTATATTTACGCGCGCACCCCGCTGATATTTATACTGTTTATTTAGCTCGTTGAAAAATTCTTCGTCGGAAATTCGGAATGAAATTTTGTAAAATAAGACAAGCTGTGATTTATACCTGGCATGTTGTCTACGGAGTGACTCGTTTCTTAGCAGCGGATCTATTTCTGTTTGGTTTGGATAACCTCAGTTGACCAACGCGAACGATCTCTTCCACGAAATTTCATTTCATAATAATGCCATAAATCATGCGATTCGAGCACTTCAAGAACGATAGATTTGACGCAATTGTTATCAAACGCGGGAGCTGTGGTAGGTCGTTAACCAAGCGTGTTCATGGGCAATTCTGGAGCATTATTAAGCGCACATTTGCGTCTTCTTTTCTTCGCCGCGTTTCAAAACTCACGCGCGTGCGAGTGCGAGTGCGATGGTTGAAAGTTCAAACGATACGGTTAGATAACGCCGTTAAGAGAATGAAAACGAGCCGGGGAAAGAAGGGAAAGGAAAAAAGAACAAGCGTAAATTGAAAAAAAAAGAAAAATAAATAAAACAAATATGAACTGCTTTGCCACGAATAACACAATCTTTCATGCGTACAAAGGGGCTTCATTGATTGCCATTGACGTACAAATGATCCGCGTCGTGACAGACGAGGAAACGCGAGGAAATAAAGAGAACCCGACGATTCTCATTTCCTTTTGTTCGCGGACAAAGTGTGCGCGATAACGCGAGTGATTGCTTCGGCCGAGCCGAACGCCGCCCCGATTGCGCAGGCCCGGCCGCGATCGGCGATTTGATGTGAGATCGGGTTTGGAAGAAATCAGATTCGTTTTACGTCATACCATTTAATAATTACAATTTAAATTATAGAATTATAAGTTCTTAAATGTACGGTGCTCTAGGTTACGTAGTTGTAGTAAGTAGGTATTTAGTTAGACTATTACGTATATTACATGGAATGAAGTAACATTTTAAAACGCTACGCGAACGTAATACTTGAGCTTAATTTAAGTAAAGGAAGGGGCGGCGGGGTGGTCGGGACGGGGTCAGAGGGGAAGGATGAGGATTCGTTTTTTTTTGCGTCGAAAAGTGCGGGACGGGACGGGGTTGCGT
>JABFQC010001392.1:0-19645 GCA_022817085.1 Psilanteris sp. ZL-2020 | reverse complement strand
CATTTAAACTGAAACGTTAAGGACAAATAAGCTAATTTTAAAATAATCTTTAACTTAAATAGGAATTCTATATATAGCACCGCAATATTGACAAATTGTATGTTCTTTAAATATAAAATTTTGCATCAATTGTTATATTTCTTCTCAAAGGGTAGAAAAATACGTCACTTTGATGCATCGTCTTGATGTAGTTAGAATTGATCAAATCTTATATTGCGACACTTATCCACGATATTAATTTAACTGGTATCTGATAACGTTGGATTTAATTCAACCTCCCGTATAAAAATCGCATCATCCGTTCTTTTTTTTTTTATATAAAAAAATTTCAATCTCCCTAGTATTTTTAGAAAATTTCCATTTCTTTGAGCAATGAAAATCGAGTTTACATCAAAAGTCGGCTCTTTCTCTGACAAACTTGGAAAATCTACTTTTGATGGCAAGTACCTCTTTCTAATTTCCTCAGAGATGTGCCGAAAAGTAAATGTCTTTCATTTTTCTGAGTTTGTCCAGCCTTTATCAAATCGAAATCGTTAGATTTAGAAAATCCAAACTGAAATTAACTCATTAATATCAAATGAAGCAATTTCATTTTAATGTAGAATTTTAAATTCGCAAAATAAACCGAATAATAATTTGTTTAAAATTTATGTTATTTATTTTTTCATCTAAGTAACATTATTTCTTTTGTTATATAATTGCATAACTTCCAAATTTATACAAAATATATTAGATTTATAGTAAAACGCTAATACATAGTGCAGCTTTAATTTCAGAATCACTTAATAGTAATCGCAAGATCGGTTATGCTTTATTCCGTACTTCATTATGCAAACAAATATCCGACCACAATTCATTTCGCTACACATTTTACATGGCTGATTTCGATGTGAATGAATTATGCACCTATATAACAATGATATTAAATCATGTCATCAATAAACATTCGACTGTAATTAATTCTAAAGTCATGTATATGTTCTAAATCTAAGGCATAAATGACGGAACATCAAATTTTTATTGTTTAATTCACTTAAATGTCTATGAGTAAACTGGCTAAACATGATTAACATTAATATTATTATTATAATTATTATTATCAGATAATCTGAAATGTAAGCACGTAATTTATTGTATAAATTAGATTATTTTAGTGATTCAAGATTCTTCCTGCAATTAAATAATCATAATATTTAATTCGAGATTGCAATGAGTTACTTATATGTTATTTATACATATATTTTTCTAATTAAATATTTATAACTTTTGGTAAAAGAAAGAAGAAAAATCAATGAGATTTCTCAAATTTATAAAATATAATTTGTTAATCGTAAAATGCAATAATACTTCCGTCGGAAAATATGGACAATGAATATAGCAATTCTAAAATAAATTGATAACATAAATTATTCATTACTTTGAATTGAAAATTAGCGAAATTAATTATTTATAACGAATATACAGACAAAAAGTGTACGTATGTTAACACTTTATATAAAATTTATTGAAGCGTTATTAATTCTTTTTTAATTTGTTCACAATCGCTTTATTTAAAATAATAAGTAATTATCAAAATTGAATTGATAAAATTGCATTAGTATAAAATAACTAAAATTGAGAGTATAACAACATAATACACATAAATGTAATTGTAAGCATTAATCAATTATTAATATATTTTTTGTGCATTGATATGTTTATATTTAATTAAACTAATATTTTTTGTATACAAATAAAGAATATGTTTAAAAACCATAAAACTATACAATTTTTTTAGAAACATGTTTGCAAATAAGAGAATTGAACCGTATAATAAATGTAACAAAATTTATTAATTTTATATCTAATTTACATGAAAATGAGTTAATGAAAGTAATGAAATTGTATGTAACAATTACAAAATAAATTATTAATAAATAAAAAAACCCTAGTAAAAATTGAAATAAGGTATAGATAAGGTCATGATCAGGGAAGCTATATTATATACTATACGAGGTCATTATTAGGCGTTCGTATAAGGCATAGATTAATGTGTAACGGTAGACATTTGTATGAGTATGACATGGATATCAATGAAGATCCTAATTCATGCACATGCATTTAAATGTCATAAATATTTAAACATAATTTAAGTTCCGAAATAAACACTTTTAACTATTTTTACAAAACGGTCACCTACCCATGTAATGAACATCACTAAAGCTGCTTTATTTCTGTTTATATTATGTGCCATTACTGCCACACCTTCTATACGTGCGATTGATAAAAAGTGTTACAGTTTCGTTATAAAACAAAAATGTTTGTCAAATCAAAAACACGTGATTTGTTTGATACAAATCGATTAGGCCACGAAAAGGTCGCGAAAAATTAACCACACATACATATGATAACATTCAATCATGATCTGACAAGGCATTCCATTTAAAAGGTTTGCTCCATCATTACCACATAAATGTCGACCGTTACACGCTTGTCAATACCTTATCGGAAGATCGTGTATGGTTTTAATATGGTCCTTTGCTAATTTCTGAAATAATGTTTGCCATATTAAAACCTGATAATGGCCATACTCTTGATGTGGCATGCCATATAAAATTTTCACTAGGGAAACGTTAAATAATTAAACGCACCTAGTATATGTATATGTTAAGAAAATTTATAATAAACATATTTATTATTATTATTATTATTATTATTATTATTATTAGCCGATACAAAATTTTTAATTCTAAATTAACATCTATATATAATATATATTAAATCTTTATTATATAGTGTCATTATTCAAGTTATGAAATGTTATATTTTCATTTAATATTAGTTCACTAACTTCACTATTTGTTATTAGCAACTATGAAACTGTTAACGTATTTATCTTTGAAACTCTACACTTTTTTTAATTTAGATAGTATATTCGAAATTAATTAGGTTAATAGTTATATCAACTTTTCACAGAAGAATGAAAATTGGTCAAATAAACATCATTTCCAAACATTGTATGTTAAAGAGAAAATAATTATTGTTTAAATGGTGTGTTGCATACAAGAAGAAATTTTGACTATTTCTACATTAGGTAAATTGGCATTTGATTGACGTAAACTTTTTACATGTATAATTAAATAAGAAACTTTGTATTAGAATAGTTAAACAGCTCTTAGATAACAAAGCAGACTTCATGTAAATGCATGTAAGTTTATTTTCTTCAATTATTTTTCATTTATATTAAATATAACCTTACATAATTTAATACAAAATTATATTATTTGTCATTTAAAACATTAACTTAAACAATTTGTATTGTTTTTATATATATTAGTAAAACTAATTATCATTACCTGTTTAAAACTATAGAATTCTACAGAAAGAGAAATTAACAGAATATTTGTGACAAAAGCAATATCAATTAGAATGTAAAGGATTTTATAATAATATTTAATATAATTTTATCAATATGTATTATAGTGGCACTAATTAATTTACTATTTCAAATTATTAAATTTACTTTGAGTTATTCAATAATGATAAATAAGGAGAATTAAAACTTAAAATGTATATTGTCGGATATTATTAAAGGTAAATAAAAATAAATAGAACCAACATTTTTTATTCTTTCTTAATGCTTTATCATTTTTTTTAATTTATGACATTTAGGTATCAGATTAATTTTGTTGATGTGCAAATTATAACATATTACGAAAATTTTTTTATAATAATTCTCATTGCTTAAGAACTATTATTATTACATAGGATATACAATTACTTTTGCTATTTAAACATATTAAAAATTATGTAATTTAATATTTAATTACAAAGTAGGAATGGATACTGCGCCATAACGTAATTATAACTAGTCAAAAAGTTTGACGGTCGAGGTACTTCGCGAATTCTTCCGATCATATACTAAGATTTACAATTCCGCGTCCTACAGAGAAAACCCCAATTTTTAAAAAATATTCCTAAGAAAGTTTTATGGACTCCCTGCGTCGGTTTCCCCAAAGTGATAAGTTATAGATATTTGCAACTCGTTTTTGACAGAACCACCTACTGTGAATCGACACCCCCCCCCCCATTTGATTCAGCAGTAACCCAACTTTACATTCTTCAGAAGATGAAAATGCACGATTGACGACCGACGACGGCAATATCGATCTTGACAGTAAACGACAGCAACATTTTTTATTTTAAATAAAGTCAACAAAAACTTTCTATCATTTTTCCGTATACAATTGTCAAATACGGATTGTCATTTTTTTAACGTACAACTTATCGGATGAAAGTTAAGAAATAAACACCAAAGAACACAAAAAACGTTATATCTTGTGATGGCGTTCGAACCGATACCGACACGGTACTTCGAGCTTTTCTCTCTTTTATCAAAGTAACACTTCTATAACATCATTCGTGTTAAATTCGAACCGCTTTTATAGGGATTTCACGAAAGCGAAGGCTAAAAGTCGGTACAGTAAAAATCAAAATAAACATAGACATAACACATAAATATTTGCCATACACACGTTGAAAAATGATCTTATAAGTATTACTAGAATTTTCAGTAGAAACTATCCGCACAGAAAAAAAAACAGGAAATATGTAAGGAACAAATCAGACGAGAAATGTATGGATAATGATCGCGATCCATATTGTCGCCCACTACTGTTTTCCTTACAACTTGGTTTTACTGTTGCCTTACATATGTAAACTCAATACATAATTAATAAAATTAATAAACAATTTTTTTAAAATATCTGTTTTTATTAATTTTTTGTATAGTAGTATGCATAATAACATTCAATAAGTCTATGTTGGCGTTAAATACCACAAGTCTTGATGGCTTAGTGGTTAGAGTTATTCAGTCTTCTAACTTAAGACACGCCGGTTCGAATCTCGGATGTTGTAATAGGGGAAAGAGTTGACCAAAAATATAAAATTAATAAAAACACATGGTTTAAAAAAATTGTTTATTGTTTTGATTAATTATGTATTAAATTTAGTATATGTAAGGTAATAGTAAAGACAAATTGTAAGAAAAACAATTGTCCATCCATTTCTCGCTTGATTTGTTCCTTACGTATTACCTTCTGGTTTTTTCTGTGCAGGTACTAAACTCACAATAACTGTTAGATAAAATGAACTTTCAATTCAAGAATACCTAATTTTTGCTTCCTCCTAATGTTATTACGTGTGCTATATAATGCTTTTGCCTGAATGCTACTAATTTTTAATCAAAATTTTATTTGCCTGTAATCAATATTATGTCAGTGTTATAGCACTTTCAGAGTCATTGTTTAAGATATTATGCAATCAAACACCACAAGGTATATGATAATTTATGATACAATATTTTTTGCTGTGCATAAATATCTTGATTTTCAGATTAAAATTTGTGATCCAAGAAGCTCTCTGAACTGAATCATAACTTATAATTTTCAGATGATGTAAAAGATGCACTTAACGCCGTCTTACGTTTGGCTGGTGCTGTTGCTCTGGACTTCAGAGTTCTCACTGGCATCGGACGAAGCATGCATAAAACACCTAACGGCTCGTCGGGGCATAATTGCAACGCCGAACTTTCCGCGAGCCTTCGACGTGCCGATCAAATGTCGGTGGATCATTGATGCTTCCAACTTTACGTCTACAACGAGCGGTTCGATCATAGTTTACTTGACTCAACTTTATGTCTACAAAGGTTTGCGGATAACCGAGTACACGTATTACGAAGATGAACAGGTGAATTACGCTGGCAAGTTGGTCAAAGAAATCACGGAAGGTAACGTCTTCGACTTTCAGTGGTTTCGTTCTTACGAACTGTACCTCGTGCTTGATTTTGAACTCGATCGACTCGAAGGGAATCACGTGCGAGTACTCTACGATTTGCTCGATGTCTATGGATTTAACATCACCTACGAGATTACACAAGAAAACGAAAATCCTCGGTCTTGCTCCGTCAAGGACTGCTCTTTTTCCGGAAATTGTCTCTTATCCTCTAATTATAGGTAAGAACAGCATCTGCGGTAGACAAATTTCATTTTGAATTGGGCAGGTTCATTTTCAATAGAGAAACGACTGGATTACAATGTATTCTCAAAGTCACACTAAATTATATTTATTTGTTAATTCAGGCCGAGAATTTACAGACATAAATTTACAGACATTTATTTGTTCGATTACGTAAATGAAAACGTATTGAAAAGCTTTGAAGATTACTTTAATTTTATACGTTTTAAATGATAAATGCAAATTCAATTTAAACTGTAGTTTTTATCAATTTTTTACTGTTATTACGTTACAATTGATAAGAAGTGTCGTTTGAAACAAATTATAAAAGTTTTCTTTTTATGTGTGTTTTGCATTCTAAAAAAGTGACGTAATCAAAACTGAATTCAAAATATTAATTACAAATTATTTTTAATTATATTATAAGTGTCGTAATAAAACTATTGAAGTGATTTATTAATATGTAATCCTATAAATACATAATACATATATTATATAAAACCCCGCGTGATTGTTTTATATACTAAATAATATATTTTATTTTAGCTCGACGGTTCCTTTATGTGGACCTTGAATCATAAACGTTTATTGTACAAAGCCATATTATATATTTCAAATTTTTATTCATTGAAACAGAGATTTAATCATGGATTTTTAATACAAAAGGAATTTGTTTTGATAAGCATATTATACAAACTATAAATAGTATATATGGGTATAAACTTTGATAAGCATTTATCAAAATGCTTATAACTTTTACTGAAAAAAACCTTTAATTTACACATTATATGCAAAAATTATTTATATTAATACTATTTTAGTCAAACCAAACATATTTTATGGAAATCATTACTAGATTTTTGTAACGATTATTTGAATTGTGGATTTGGTTACAATAAAACATGCTTGGTTTGACCGGGCTGGTAATGTTTATCACAATTTTATAATAATTACTGTATATTCTGATATTATATACTAGAATTTTTTCTCTGTATGGAACACGCTAATTTTTATTTATACAATAATAATTATTTTTATAATACAATTTTTTATCATCCGTTTGATACTTTAAGTAATTGAATACAAGATATTATAGATAGTATACATAATTTCTAAAGTTAAACGTTTGATTTTCACATAAATATTTATAGATTTACATAAAAGTTAATTTTGACGTATTCATATTTTTAAGATATTTAAGTAATTAGTTACGTTTAATTTTTAAAATAATAAATTGGCTTAATGTAACGTTAATGAATTGTTTAATTTATTGTAAATTTTAAAATATACGTATACTTAATTTATTAACTTTATAATATATAATTTTTTAAGTAACACTTACACTAACTACACATTTGACATCAAGAATGATTGCAACTTTTACGGTATAAGACGGTTGTGGTCTCGTTAGGTATAGTAAGCAATCGTCGTCATTCTCAAAATGGATGGTTTGCGTAATTTTGTATCTTTGGTATATTTATCTGATATCAAATACAGTTAAAAATGTATAAATCTGCAATATTGATTCAAAAAATATTTACCTAATTATTTAAAATATATAAAATATTTTAATCGTTTCTTGTCAACTCTATTAAAATATTATATTAAAATTTGTATAATCAAATAGTATATGTCTACACACTAAATTTATAAGACATACAAAATACTTACATATATTTTTTGTGTATTAATTATGTAAAGTGCAAGGATCATGTGTCATGCTGAATTTTCATTAAATATTTTTATTTATAATATTTGTTTAATAATCTTTCATCTCGTCTCATGTTAGAAATAAACGAAGATTGGAGAATAACTAATGTGCAAATGGACATGCCAAATTCAAAGTATCCAATAAATCGCACGCTTAACCCTGATACGTCAGAGTTTTTATCTATTAATTTTAACAATTTTAAAACTGAAATATATTATAATAGATGACAGGAATTCTAAAAGTGAAGTGTCTTGCGATTAATATTACTCAAAAGGTTAGACTTTTTAAACTTTACCATATAAATAGGATTACAGAAAGTACTAATCATTTTAAAAGTTCTTTTATTTATCTACTTTATATACATTTATATATGTATATTAAGGAAAGGGTAGAGGTGTGGGGGGCGAAAGTGTCATGACGAGCTGTAGTGTAATCGTCTGCACGGTCTATTATGATATACTTGAATTTTGTCATACCATAACTTTTTCTTGAATAGTATTATGTATGTTAGAGAAGGACACAATTGAGTCTCCACGTTTTTAAGTCTTTATGTTCTCTGGATCTTATCTTAACACTAGCCATGCTGTCATGGAGGATTATGCATAATATTATGCATGATTAATATATATATATATATATATATATATATATATATTTAATAAGTTAAAATAACCAAAAGGGCATGTTCATTAATTTGTTTATCTTAACAACGTATTTACAAGCCAAAAACATACATTTTAATGAATTTTCACGATAAAATGTTATTATGTAAAAATTAGTTTTAAAACCTGCAAGAATGGTTGTATGTATGTATTTATGGATGTAGGTAGGTTTGGTAAGACAAATGGTGGATAGATAGAACTGTGCAACTTGGCAACATAGTAAAATGTCTCGATAAGCACCAATGTATATATGAAGTGGTGTTTAATGGGACTGGACCTGTTAAGCACCTATCGACATAGTGATGCTTATTAGAACGGACGATTGCAATATGATGCTGGGGCCCTTCGATCTCGAACATTCGTTTTGTTAGATCTTTTAAAGGGGGAGTTGGGGGCGAAGCCCCCCCTCCGCATTCCTGCCGAGAAGGTAATTTTGTATGCGCAGTCCAGTAGTTAGAGCGCGGAGATACGGGTGTGTAAATTGTTTTAGCGGAGAAAATATGGCGAAGCACATCCGGCAACCTATGGGCACCCTCACAAAGGGATGCGGAGGGGGGGTGGGATTTCGTCACCCCTTTAAAGAATTTAATCAAACTACAAATTCGAAATACTAAGGGCCCTAGTATTGTATTTTAATGGTCTGTCCTCGAAACTGCCGTTTTATAAACTTATATGTATATATATTTGGAAATAAAATCACTTTATTAATCTCTATATTTATTAATGTTGTTATTTAATAGCGCAGTAATATAATGTTTATTACATATAGATTATACTAACATTAGGAATGTATCATTTATATATGTTATAAAAATAACATTATTCGAACAAAGAGATATAATAAAGACTATTTTTTAATTCACAAAAGTAATCTAATAACACCAAGTATTATAGATATAATAATAAAAGTAACGTCAATGTAAAAACTGTCAATAAAATCTTGATTTAAATTTAAATTGATTTATATCTTGACCTAAAGATGATTTCTTGTTATAAACGTAATTATTTATTTATTCTGTGTTTTCATGTAATTCGTGAATGTAATGTATTTTGTTTCGTAATGTGTACAATTTTCGACACAAATTATTTACATTAAGTTTGTTATTAGATAAGGTTTAATTTATCCGGTTTAAATGTTTTTGTCATACGAACATTACACGCCATATTATCAACATATTTTATGTTGCAATATTACTGTCCCAAATACGAGGATTAAGTTTGATACAAAGTTATTTCAAATAATTTCTTTAATTATAACGTAATAAATTGTTTTTCGAATTAATAATATTCGAATAACAACTTTGTTTTTCAGAATATTATGCATATCTGCATTTGAATGAAAAATAACTTTTTGGTTAAGGCTTGGTTTTCAACAAAGTATCTGTATAAATAAAAAATTTATTTGATAAATTATCGATAAATAATATTAATTAAAATATGTCAAAATTGCATAAAATATTATTAAATTTAGAAATTGCATTTGCATCTTTACAACAATATATTCGGCATCAGTTTTCTATTTTAAGCATTATATTTGACGAGCTTTAAGTTTATTTCATTACTTAATTGATAAATTTTAATAAAATAGAAGATAAAGTTATGTAGTAGAATCAAGAGATTTATTAATAGATGAATATTCAATTCCATTACATTCCGAAGAAAATACCAAATATATTTTGTATATTTAAAATATAATAATATAAGAAAAATTAAAATTGTTCAAGTGTTAGTATAATATTATGTTAATGAATTTAAAAATGACCGAATTATTTTTTCCTACTACTGGAAAGATGGAATAATAGACAATATATAGGAGAGACATTTAAAAAATTACCATTGACACATTTTGCCCAATGAGCAAAACGAGAAAAAAAATTTCTGAAAAACGGGTCCCGTACTGAGAACCGAAACGTCAAAAATTGTTTTTTAACATTTTTAATCACTTTTATACACTTAGTTTCTTTTGTTTTATATATTTTTGTAACCAACGCAATTATAAAAATAAAAATGCTGATTAAT
Source organism: Psilanteris sp. ZL-2020 (assembly GCA_022817085.1). Taxonomy (NCBI): domain Eukaryota; kingdom Metazoa; phylum Arthropoda; class Insecta; order Hymenoptera; family Scelionidae; genus Psilanteris; species Psilanteris sp. ZL-2020. The sequence continues at coordinate 9,259 of JABFQC010001392.1, read as the reverse complement.
AATACTGATAAAATAATGATAAATAAATATGCTAATAAGAGATAGAATATACAAATTAAGAACAATCTCAGAGGCCAATAATCGTAGATATACAATTTAAACTTTAAATTTTTAAATTCTTGCTTAACCAGTTTTAATTTAGGTAGCAATAAGTAGTATACCATATATTTAATGCGCCATTCCATTACGTTACATTTTCAAACGTCGACAAAAATATCAACGCATTTTTTAAAATGTAAGAATTATGTAATCTTAAAATTTATAAACTTGAATTAATAGAGAAATATAAAATATTCCAGACGTATATAAATAAAATAAACATTATCAATGTACATTCTAATTATAATAATTTTAAAGAATTCTGAGAAATTTATTTATCTCTCGACATAGGGGTGGACTTTTAGATTGTTATATATTTAAAATATAGTTATCATAAGTAATAGTTATATAAAAACTTTTTATTATTACAAATTTCAAATTCAATAAAACTGCAATAAACATAATAATTTTAAATTGAGTTTCACAATATTAATACATCTAAAGCTCATATAAATTTAATCAAGCCAGCAAATGTATTTAATGCGATTATCATTAGTTAAATTAATTAAATTTAAAGATATACTTATACGTTTAAAAAGTAACTAATAAAATAACATGATAGTATGGAATTTTTATTGTTCAAGTTTTGAATTTACTTCGGTATATGAAATAAACTTTAAAACTTTCTCCAAATAATAGTATAGTACAATAAGATAGTCCCAGCAAAAGATACAACTTTATTCTAATTTATTGGCACATATATTTTTCACATACGATTTAATTTATTATTATATAATACAATGTATAGTTCTTTATCTCCGTTTTAACTGCTAGTTAAGACTTATAATAAATGTATTATGTTTCGTGCAATGGGTATGAATATGTTATATCATGTTCTTTTTATTTTTTGCACGATTCTTGTCAATTTTATTATAAATTGTTTCTATATATTATGTTTGAAATATCCGCGTAATGCACCACTTCACTTTACTTTACATTTGATTATATATATGCGATTTAGCGTATCTTTTACAATTACGCGGTATTATTTTAGAATTGTACTGTGAATATGTAAAAATATCAGTTTAGATATATCCTCTTTAATTGCTAATTTTTTTAAATAATTAACACCCCTGAACTTATAATAAAAGTAAAAATTCTACAGACTTGTTAAACTAAATCCCTTTTACTCATCAATATATATATATATATACATATAAAATATATTTTATACAGTTATATAATTTGATTTGATTTTATATGTGGACCATTATTTTATGAATTCATATTCAAGTATATTTAGAAATTATATATAGTTTACACAATAAAATTTTCGGGCAGTAAAATAGTCTGAATTCAAAACTGCACATTTTGAATAATAATATTATATAAACTAAACATTTAGTTGCAGAGATAATAAACTGTGTTAAGATTTTAATTTATTAGTAAAACAAATCCACGCTAATTAAATATTTTTTGTACTTTTTTCACTTCTATTGTACGTGAGAACAATTTAAGCATTTATATCATCACTAACTATCAATATTTACAAACAAAGCATTACAAAGCATTACACACATAATCTGCACGCGGTACGTTAGGAATAGTGTTTATTCTAAAGTACTCACTGATTTACACATTAACAGTTACGAACACGTACAAATTAAAGTACAAGTTTAACAATATAATATTGAACCGTAAAACAAAAGCTATGTGTATAATGCAAAATAGCACATTGACATTTTATCATATATTCAATAAAATATGCATAAAAATAATGTTATCATGAATATTTTGTATAATATATTTTTATATAAATATACATTTTTTTAAACATGTGTATTTTGAGTACTATGGAAATATTTATTATATGATTTGAATGTTTTCTTTTGAAAAACGATTTTAACTACTTTGGGTCTGATAAATCTTAATCATTTAAATAATTCTTTTACATTTGGCTTATGGTGATTATTAAAATTGCCTGTATGTAACAAGTTACATATGTGTTACATTGTGGGCGTTGATAGTAGATTCGCTCTTAGTTCAATCAGAGATCGTCAGACCAGTGCCCGCTCAGTGTGTAATGATGTGGTCTATCCGCAAAGAATTCCCACGTGGATGATCAAGCCTCAATTGCAAAGATATATTTGTAACCTCACGGTAATAATGTTTAAACGGAACTTTAGCTATGGAATTTTTACATGTATTCCTTCCACTGTTTTTTCCCTAGTATATTTTTTCTTTATTCGTAAGTATTACTAAAAGTTACTAAATCTTACATTTTATAATAAATTATAATTACATGTTTTTAGTAAAATGTATTAATACAAATAGTATTACTCGAAATATGCGACTAATGTATATTATTGTTTTTAATTCTAATCAAAATTTTATTAATGGGATTGAATCGGGTATTATATAACATATTAACGGATAATTTATAACAGTTTACTAAGAAAACTATAATGCAAGGTTTAAGAAGTCAACCAAAATAAAAAGAATTTGAAACAGAAACCTTAACAAATTTCATTTTAAGTAACCACTAAATTGTTGTTGCTTTTACAGCAGTATAAAGGGTAGTTGGTCATTTGTAGGGATCCTAAGAGGAGTTAATAATGTGTTAAATTTAAAACTATTTGTTCAAAAGTCTTCTTTTTCGAACGTTACTTCAAAATCCAAATTCAATATTATTTCTTGATAATATATAAACAAATGTTTATAATAATAAATATAAATACAAATATTACATGTAGCCAAATTGAATATGTTGCATAGGTATAGGTATAGTATTCTGATAGAATAATAAAATAATTCACCTAAAAGTTATATTATCAAACCAAATAATCGGTGCGTTTAAGAATTTTTTTAATTAAAATTAATAGTAAAAAGCTGTTTTTGCTTTATTTATATATTATTTACTTGAGGGAAAAAATTGTTAATATGATTTTAATTTGTTCATTCGCATTACATTTTCAGATAGTTGAGACAAAAAATTATACATATTTTTTTTTAGTATATATTTATTAATAACCCGCGTTTCTGGGATTGCATGAAATGATTATTAATAAATGAATAAGTTATACATTAGTCATTATTATAAAATATGTTATTATTATATATATTTTTAAGATTTTAATATGAAAATTTACTGCTGCATTATATTTATACGTCCAATGAAAAATCCTACAAATTTTTATTATGTATATATGTATATTTCCAATACCCTTTGTATTTCATTATAGTAATAAATAATTAATTTGAATAATTGAAATAGTTCAAAAACAACTTTGCAGATACAATTTTATGACGTAAAATTCGAATTATAGTTATAAATGTTAAGGGTTATTTTTTTACTGAATTCTATTCGTTATTAATTAAAATTATGCATGTTTCTTTACTATAAAAATTTCAATGAATATAATATTATGTATTTTACTAAAAGAAAATTAATCTCTTATATATTATACGAATCCTAATTCGATTTTTTTAACTTAAATTATTCAGCGTAAATGTATTAAATTTAATTACTTCATAACATAGCAAGAGATTTTATTCTCACAATATATTCTAAATTAATTTTTAATGCTGTCATCATGTGTACTTTTATATGTACTATATGGTTTCATTTTTATACTAATTCACATCTATTTTAAAAGTTGTTAATTAACGTATTGTAACTGACTATTTGATTAAAATTTATTATAACTAGGTAGAAATATTTGTTATTTCGGAATGTTATTTATTTTTGAGCATTTTTGATTTATTTCAAACATACTTGAGTCTTGTTGAACACTAAAAACACTGTGTTTATTTCAAAAGTATAATTATATATTTATACATACATAATATTTTGTCATCCGGTGCTTAATAGACCCCGCGTTTTTGGGCTTCCTAACTACAGGGGTTTTTTGCAAAATTGTTTTGGCAGCGCAAATATGGTGGAGCACATCGGGCAGCCTTTGGTCTCTCTCAAAAAAGGATGAGGGAGGTTTGCGCCCCCTCCCCCTTTAAAAATCTAGCCAAACTAAAAACACCAGGTCCTATATGGGGACCCAGCACCATGTTTGACTAGTCCGTCCCATTGAGTACAATTACGTCGATGTTTTTGGGGCTGGTAGTTAAATGGACAGTCCCATTAACTGTAAAAAGAAGTGTTCCATAGAAAACGTTTTTCAAGCTTTTTGGAACACTAACACGGAGAATAATGTTTAGCTGGGACTAATAAATATTCTTTCAATTTAAATAAATGTTTTACTGAATTAGCCAAACATGTATTTACATTGCAAGAATGTTTATTAGTCACAGCTAAACATTATTCTCCGTGTATAAGCGTTATTTTCTAAAAACGTTTAAAACGTTTTAATTGGATGTATACAAACATTAGTATTAAAGAACACTTTAATACATAGGAACGTTCGAAAAACACTTTCAGAACACTTGTTTTTACAGTGTAAGCACTACTTCGTATATACACTGGTGCTTACCAGGACATTTGACTATGTTGCCAAATTGCAAAGACCAATTACCCATCATTTGACATACATATAATTCAATATATTGATATATAGATTATAAATATAGATTTATAAAATTAAAATTAAATATATTTTATTGGAAAACTAATATATGTATTTAAAATTTACATGAACGAAACTTAATAAATATTTTGCTTAGTTATGCTTATTATAAATATGTGAATTCAATATCAAATCTAGGACATGTGGTTTACAGCACTGAAAAATTAAATTATTCCTTCAACTATGCATTTAAGCTTATTGAATATTATATGTGTAAATCTTGTATATATTGGATAATTTATTATAAAATTAATAACGTAATTTTATTTTATACTAATTGCAGATAGCAATATATATATATATATATATAACATAATATATTTTGAACGTGTTTATAATATACAAAAAATCTACATCTTTAATTATTTACGGGGTATATTGAATTATATACTTTCTCTCGAGCTTCTTGTTTATTCACTAACCTCGGCCTCTAGTATAAAAGAATTATTTCATAGTTTTCATTATTAACTTTCGTACATTGTGAAATTATAATAAACCTTGGAAGATTCGTTTTAATGATCGATGAATGTATACGGGAGAATATATAATGTTCTGTTAATGGCTTTACTATTTTTTATTTGTGTGAACAATACAGGTGTAGAAATTAACAAATATATGCAAATATCTTTCGGTAAAAAATAACTTTATTGCATATTCTTTATTAATTCTTAATATTCTATGCATTTTTATACATTGCAAAATTAGTTACTTTTGTAATTTTAGTTTAAATAAAGCGTAAAAAATATATTACATTGATTATTTTACTATGAACAAAATATATTAAATGCATAATTACTTTATAAATGAATCGAAATATGTCTAACCAATTAATAATAATATTTATATAGATTGTACTAAATTTATTTTTTATCCTTTTTCTAAAATTCGAGAGAAGATAGTCATGAACAGTTTCTATAGCATATATGTGTACTGTTGATTTTCTAGACCATTATCAATCCGGTTTCAAGAAGGGATACTCGACTCAAAGTGCCCTTATTCGTCTAACTGATGATATTCACTTTGCTGTGGAAAATCGACTGATTACTATGTTCGTGTTATTTAACTTTTCTAAAGCCTTCGATCTGGTAAATCATGATCTGTTGATTGTAAAACTAGATAGGCTTAGACGTTCGTTGAATGTTTTGAAATGTTTCCTATTTGAAAGATAGAACACAGAATGATATAAGAGAGCACGTCAGTTGGTGAAGTGTCTCCAGTAGTGTCTCTCAAGGTTCTATTCTTGGTCCATTATTATTCTCTACTTTCATAAATGATATTTCAAGCGTTCTCCAACATTCTAAATACCTTCTATATACTGATGATCTTCAAATATATCTTCATGGACCTGTGCAACGGAGATCTTAACATTGCTTGATAGAATTGGATAACACATCGAAGCCATTGTTAACTGATCCCACTCCAATAAACTGCATTTTAAAGTTAATACTAAAAGCAATAAGTAAATTACTGTAAATTTAAAATATAGTGAATTAATTATGGTAAAAATATTTTTTAATTTTTAGAACAAAACCATATAACTGACACATTTAGATATTCGGGCATTAAACCAGTATCTATAAATGAACTAATCATTCCTTATGCACAATAACTTTCATTAAAACCCTAGAAATTTTCTTGAGCTTTCACTTATAATTGGAATATTCAATATGTCATAGAATATGGTTTAGGTTTAAATGTATTTAGACGTGGTAAATCTTACTTATATTTCTTCTATAAATTTATGAAAAAAATCTTACTACGTCTATAATACTTCCTTTTGTTAATTATTAATAAATTTAATGGATCATCTTGAAGATTAACTATGTAAAGAGCATTTAATTCTGCTAAATTATTGGTATTATTTTTATATAGGCGGTGTACTAATTGATCGTACCACTCGAGGTAAAATTTAACCTCTACTTATCAACTATAATTTAACGAAAACGCATAAAAATACCTCCTACTTAGCCCCACAAAACGTCCGAAATTTCCCGTTTTTCCAATAGAAGCAGTTATGTAGTGGCTATTTGGGAAACTCTCTATAACCATGTTAGGTCTTAAATAGGACTTATAGGTCTTAAAAAGGTCCTAATGTTCGAGTTTGAACAATTGAATACGTTAAAAAGTGGTAAAGAAGGTTCTGTAGGGGTAATGTCGAATTAAAATTTCGCCTTGGGGCATTCTACAGTTACCTTACTGATCACTTTTCTCAAATTATTGCTATTTTTGAAAGATTTGTATATGTTTACATTGTCGTCAATTGACGATGTCCTATTATATAATAAATATATTTTTGAATAACATATGTATTACATATATTCATTATTTCTTTCTTTTAATTGTAAATATATTAATAATTTTATATTGTATTTTTTTAAGTTAATTTTGTCTGTTTATGATTCAAATCTAACAATTCATTAACGTATGTAATATTGTCAATTAACACACTCACACTGCTAAAAACATAGAATACACATGTCTTATATAAGACACTAAGCTACTTTATTAAGACAACTGTGTCTTAATCTAATCCACAATATTTTATACTAAGATAGCTGGTGACTTCTATAAGTCACTTTGCGTTTTGAAATCGTGATATCTACGACACTTTTTTTAGCAGTGCAGTAGTTTGAATTATTTTAACAATTTTATTCAAATATATTAATTACAATTTGCACATATATAAAATTGGCAACGTTTTGATGATATGGTTTGGACAAGAAATCTACAATTTTGATATACATATAGGTGTTTCTTATTAATTCATTTGCATTCATTGTCATTATAATAATTTATTATGGTTACTTTGTTAATTATCAAAGTCAAAATTTAAATATAATTCTTGTGCAATAACCATACGTAAATACTAATAGACAACAAATAAAAACAAACGACGAAATGTTGACGAATAAACAAATTTATATATTTTTAGAAAATTATTCAAATGCAATGTTTACAAAAATTATAATTTAGATATAAAGACAACTAATTTTATTAATAAAATTATAATTATAAAATAAATAATTAAAATATGAATGTATAATAAATTAAAATATATTGTATATTAAATGCTAAACTTACTATATGAGCATATATAAAAAAATTACATTAACAGAATATACATTCTATATTCTCGTGAGATGCGTTAAAATGAGATTGCAAATCATGTTTGTTAGTTCTGCTACATTTCCTCAGTTGTGGGGAATCGGAAAATGATTATGTTCATCCTGTTCCATCGATAGTTAAACGGCTTCAATCATGTCATTCGTATAATTGAATAGAAATTTATTAAAAAATTATTAGCTTGTAATGAAAGTATGGTTACATTTATTGCATTTTTTTACTTTTTTAAACGTAAAGATTTCTTTGCAAAAGTATATGTATATTCACTTTAAATACGTATATATGCATTACTTAGACTAAATCATAATAATCCAAAATTATATTAAAATTTATTTTAAACTATATATGATATTATCCAAGATACTATCAGTTAAAATAATATAACCACCCTAATAGCACTTAATAGTTCTTAATATTAAATAATATTTCGGTAATGTTACTCTAATAGTATATATAACATTAATGAAGTGTTACTGTAATGTTATAATATCCTCCTGAAATTATATTACAAATATCTTATCATTTATGGATACAAATATTTAAAAAAATTGACTTTTAAATTGTTAAAATATAACGAAACCGTATCTAAAATAAACAAAATTAATAATTCGTACTCAATCATGCTGCTAATATATGCATTTATAAACAAAAAATACATATACTTGCGTTTATTTTTATTTACACGGATAAACATGATTTTATACTAACGAATGGAAATAAAAAGAATGTAGTGAAAGCAGAAGTAGCAATAACCACGTTTCATGTCCCTGGGTAATTCAATTTTGCCGGAAGCTAAAAAACATTAAAAAAGCCTATTACTCAAAACACAATTCGAAATTGTTCGCGAACAACCGTTTTAAGGAATATATAAAATTAAATGCGAAAAATTGCATAAATTTGCATGTATCTTAGGTGCGGTCATTCAGTACTCTTAACATCTAAATTCATGTTCAACACGTACAAATTTATAAAGCATTTGATTAACTTCAAAAAATTGTCACCAGCTGCATTTTTGTATAACTCATGAAAATTCATTTATCTCAAGAACGTAACCAACGTAACACAAATTTTTTACATTTATTTAACGATTCAGATGAAAAATTGCTTTTATGAAGTTCGATTCATAAAAAAGGTATATAGTTTCAAATATATATTTTAGAATAATGTATGCTTTGAAAGTGAAAAATTGAGATAAAAATGTATTATATAGCATGCTTAAGGCATAATAAGAATATTTAGTATATTCTTGTTATTTTCCAACAAATAATAGAAAAATATTAAATTTTAATAATAATTATATGAATAAATACTACAGCGTTACATTAAGCAGTTATTAATATATATTATTCTAATTTTATTACTATATCAATAAAAGTTATTCATTTTTTATATTTTGTCACGCGGTACGTCTCTTTCGAGCGGTAACCGCGGATGCCGCTTACAATAATTGATGGGTGGGACAACTAATTGTTGTTAAAGGGGTATAAACAGGTTTTATTCCGCGTCGCGAACACAGTTAT
>JABFQC010001391.1:0-19649 GCA_022817085.1 Psilanteris sp. ZL-2020 | reverse complement strand
TAAAAATGACCCTTAAATATCGTAAACATTACTTCGATTTCCCTATATTTTTACTGTGCTTTAACGGTAATCATTCTTTGTTGACAAACATCGCATCAAAGTACTGTTTTGGCACGGTAATTTTTAACAAAAATGTTTCTCAGTGTAACATTACAATTTTTATTACTTGTGTAATATAGAACTCTTTTATATTAATTCATTATAATATTTAATATTAAACTTTTCTCAGTGTCTTTAAAATCGCAAGAAGTATATATGCAAAATTGTTAAATATAATTTTAAATACAATTTCGGAATTATAATTGTTATTCCTTTCAAGCGATCGAGGCAAAATTCATTTAATCCCAAACTGTGATTAAAATCCTTATATTTGTAGCAAATTATAATTTGTTCAAATAATTAAATACCTGACAACTAATGATATTCATTTAATAACGTCTTTTCTATTCTTAACTTCATACCGCATTGATTGGATTTGTTATTCAGTCGTTGCAAATTTACTAATTTAATTATTTTGATAATAATTAACTCAGTTTTACTTTCTACGCATTCATTCGGTACAAACCAAACGCTCGAACAACAAAACGTACATCTTTTGTTAGAAACTTTCTTTTTAAAATTATAATTATAAAATCGCTCAATTTATTATACGAGCGTCATTGAATTCAAAACAATAAGTCGCATCTGAGCCATGCAATGATTGATTATTACAAAATGACTGCAATGAAACGAAAACGCATGAATAAAAAATCCCTTAATCGGCAGAGCGCCAAGCCAGATTGAAATAATAATTGACCGCGATAATGATTGATTATAAGAACGATACGCGTGTCGCGTGTGTGTCAAGAACAAGAGATAATTAAAAAGAAATTGACGAAGAATATATTTATAATGGCTACCTTATGCAAGGATTCGCCTGAGATCCGTGTTGAGAAAGCATAACATACATGATTCTCAGATATCATCGCGAGCGGCTTTACAAGGTGTCTTCCCATTTCTCACCATTTCTCTCGGCGCGGTTCAAGGCGATGTACGCACGCCGCAAATTTCCGTACACTTTATTACCGTGCGATCCGATTGTGAAAACAAGAGTAACAGTTATCAATAATTCATACAAATTAACCGAAATATTTTATAATCGTGATACAAAACGCACAACGGAGTTCGCTTATTTAAACATTACGAGGTAAACGAGTTTATTGTGGTCTGAATTACAACAGTGTTGGTTCATTTTTTATTGCAGTCTTACTTTTACAATCTACGCTTTTAAGTATCTCGCAACTTAATCCAGTTTTGACATGAAAAAGTCATTTTTTTGTATTGAAGTTTGGTGCAAAGGATTCGGTTTTGATTAATTAATTGTTGACATTTAAAGCAAAATTAAAAACACGAAAATTATTCAATTTTTGTAATGCACATACAGAGACTAGAGTCATTTTAAGAAGAAGGTTGTGTTCTGAGTTATTAATGTTGGTACAAAAAGTTTATTTTAGGACAGATTGGATTGTCATTAAATTATTTTGAATTAATTCAAAAGTACTGTAGGCAAAAATTATATGTAAACAATCTGAACAAAAGAATTTACTTTAATGAACAAAGTTCATTTCAAGTATATATATGTTTAGCTTGTTTAACGCGAAGACAATCTTTGTACCGTTATTGGCACCTTAGAGAAATTTGTTAGATACGATGTGAAAATGTTTTAATTAGAATAAAATTAGGCGCGCCAGGCTCCGAGAATCCTATCCTACTTAACGTGCTAATAACAGTACCTCTTATTAATATTCTGCACGTGCCGAAACATTAAATAATGCTATTTTATCTCGACAAGTGTATACGTGCATTTAATAGCGCTTTTTATGAAACTTTTGGTTAAAAATTGAACATATTTGTGGTACGAAACAAGCACCCACTAATATTTAGTGATACCAATCCAAAGTGAAATTTTGATCATGGTTTTAGTACACGCATATTTATACAGAGAAATGTTGGATTCTAAAAGTATACATCTGTATACATGTACTTTCAACGAATAACTTCAAAAATCTTGTTTCGGATTACGAAAAACATAAATTTAAAAAATGAAACCGTATGATAGAAAAAAGTAATTAATTATTAATGACACTTTTATTAATTCTTATTATTTATTTCAAACTGTAAAATACATGTTGTCTTGTCATTTAAAATAAAATAATAAAATATCATAAATTATTAATGACAGTCGCAATTTATGAAACAAACAAATATATTTAATTTTTATTGTTAAGGTAATTAATAAAGGAATGAAATAAGAACATTAATGGATTTTTTTTCAGATTCGAGATGCTGAAAACGGCAGATGGTTCCATCAGTGGATCGCTCAAAGTTATCGAATCTTTGAAGGGCAAGAAAAAGGGTAAGAAGAGCAAGGACGGCGCAGAATGGACTTGGAAGGAACAAGTGGACCTAGTGAAATATTCCAATGTACCAATCAAGCAGAGTTTGTTGAGGTTGGACCCCGAATTAAGCACTCTTGCAGTCGAGTGCTTCGTTTGCCTGATGAGATACATGGGCGATAAATCTCTTCCACCTGAAATGAGCGAGGTTAAATGCGTTTACACGATTCTCATGGTAAGTGCGTGACATGAGACCCGATAAATCTGCCTATTATTCGTCCGTAATTGCTCTTACGTGCATCGATTGCGTGTTACGATAACACGCCATTCCTCGTCTTTTCTTACCGTCATTGTCATCAAAACATTACTTCTCGTATTCTGTTTTTGCCTTTCTTTATCCTCCTTTGCACGGATTATTGTACGTATTGTGCATTTTGAGAACAAAATTATAAAACAAACCATAAAAACCCCAATTTGTCTTGAAATCATTTCCAAGAATGTGCCACGGATATATACTTTTGAAATTAGTGTCTTATTAATTTGCGATTGAATACAATTTTACTTTAAATGTCAATTATTACATAAGAATTAATTGTTAACCTGTCAGAAAAATTTAAAACCCACTTTCATTGTAACAGATAATAAATCAACAGTTCACAGACTTTTTTTTAGAAAAAATTACTTCTTATTTAATACTAATATATAATTATCTTTTTTAAAGAAAGTTTATAAAACTATAATTTTAAAATACAATATTTCTCAAAATGTGCAAGAAAAGGATTATACGACGTCAAAATACTGAATGACATTACATAGTAAACAATTAAAAAACATTAAAAAGATGAATACATTGATACAAAATTTTAAAAAATTAAATTTTGATCCAGTATACAGAATCAGCGTTCGTGTTTGTAGTACAAACTATATTGTTACTATCATAATCATTATCAATTAGATATACCTATATAAGACCGATGATCAGAGCACTAAATGTAAGTGTAATGAACTGAAATGTTTTGCAGCATTGTCACAAATACGAGGCACTGCGAGACGAAGTCTATTGTCAAATGATGAAGCAAACAACGAATAACAAAAGCCCGAATCCAGACAGCTGCCAACGTGGTTGGCGACTCTTCAGTATCGTTGCGGCGTACTTCACTTGCAGCGAGGATCTGAAGCCTTATCTCACCAAGTATCTCGAAACCGCGGCTTACGACAAGCGCCGAGCGTACCATGGCACCGCGACAGTCTGCTTGCAGAACCTTCGAAAGACCGTCAAGTACGGCGGTCGTAAAAATGTCCCCAGCGTTGAAGAAATCATGGCCATCAGTGCCGGCAGAAATGCCAAACGACAGATATATAGGCTGCCAGGTGGTACGGAGAGAGTCATCAACACCAAATGCACCACCGTTGTTCAGGTTTGTCTTCCATTTTTTTATTCAACCTATCCATAACGTTTCCAATATAGAAGTTCATCTACAAAGTACGCTTAACATACATTAATTCAACAATTAATCTGATAAACAATTTGATCAGTGAATAGTTCTAAAATGCAAACAATAAATTTGTTCATTTCAATTACCATAAGATACATACACAGGTGCAATGTGAAATTCATGTAGGTTGTTAGTTAGAAACCTTACAACGTATTCGATTCCTGTTTATAAAGTTGCATGGCTTGAATATCAAATATCTATTTTTCAGTGAATCTTTTTTTAATTGACAGATCATTGAAATATTCATAATTATTTCTTTATAAATTTGTAATTGTAAATTGTCAGTAAATTTAATAAAACAAAGAAAATGAACAAATTGCTTATTGCAAGTGGTTGGTTAAAGCGTAGACATTAATAATTGCCTTCATTTTGCAGGACGTTATTGAAGAAATGTGCAATATTATATCTGTGCGGAATTCTCACGAGATGGATGAATTTTCGTTATATTGCATCGTCGACGGAGACGCATTTACAATGCCTTTGGCCCGCGACGAATACGTTCTAGATGTTACGACGGAGCTTCACAAGAATCACCAACTCTTTTATCTTATATTTTGCAGGTTAGCAATCATGTGCATTTGATTCAAGTCAAATTTAGAATGTAGAATTTTTATAAAATCAATTTTGTAATAAAATTAAATGCAATAATGGCGAAGGAATGTTTATGGTTCGCTTAGTTAACAGCATTCGCGTAGACGAAAAGAAGCATAATATCGCTCACAAATGACACTTAATGTTGACACAATTTGTAGGCGAACATAAATGTGCCGCGTGTTGCACATTGCCACTAAATTGCGGTAGAACACGATGGCATCCATCACGTTTCTTATTTCCAGATCCGTGTGGTATTACCCGCTTAGATTAGATGCGGCATTGTACATAGAAGTCGTTTTCAACCAAATTGCTCCGGACTACTTGGAGGGACTCCTACTTGTTTTACCCGGCGACCATTTACTGCAAGAAGTTATTGTGAGTGAAAAATATCTTTCCATTTAACTACTTTCTCACTTGCTTTCTGTGTTTTTGTTATTACATCAGAACGAGAGTAGTTTAGATTATTATTAATCTTAAATGTCCCAAATCTATACGATGAATAATGTTCTGAAAAAATTAAACAGCTTAAATTATGAAGCAATGATAATTGTAAATGTAAATATACTTTTATTTTCTAAACTGATATGGAGTAGTTATGATAATCAAACCTGAATTATAAAATAGAATTGCTTGTAACTGGTAATTGGATATATGATAAAATACGTTTTCATATGGAAAGAGCTATCAATTTAGAAAAATTGACATTTCACTTATAAGATTTGTTTCAAATTTCATTGCAACCTTAATATGAAACTTTGTTATGTTTCAGTACGACATGGCTCAGATTGCAGCACTGTTACATAGAGCGGCAGATATGAGTCATGAACCTTCCACGAAGGAAATTAAATACCTATTACCGAAACCAGCTTTAAGTTTGAGGGAACCCAGACGACAGCAATGGGCTAACATGGTGCAACAAGCATGGAACAATATTCAACACAACACCGCAGCAACATGCAAAGCTCAAGTTCTTGGTAAGGAACAAAGAAAAAATTGAATTGAATTGCGGTTGTAATATCTCGATTTAAAATACAAAAGTAATTGTCTCTGAGAAGGAAAAAGTAGAACTCTGTGGTTTATTGTTGAAATTGTATATTTGAAATTGAAATTAATGAACGTTTTAAATAGTCATACTTAAAACAATTGTTTTTTGTAGAAATTTTGTCAAAGTGGCCGCTATTCGGATCTAGTTTCTTCGCTGTAAAACGAGTCCCCGAAGGCAAAGAAAAAGGCGCGGATCACATTCTTGCTCTTAATCGGCACGGCGTTCATTTCATCGACCTTATAACTCACGTAAGTATATGTTTGATTGATGATCTATGATATGCATTCTTTTAGATTTATTTTATGTTGAAACAGCACTTCGTGAATAGATAAGACTTATAATCTATGGTTTTTTGTTTTATTAAAATTGCATTTATGCAGGCTTATGTTCAAGTATTTTGTTTTATTACAAATTTAATTATACTTATTTATATACTTTATACACACTTTAATATACTATAGTTTTTTATTTTTTTTTTTTTTTTTTGAAATACGTTCTATGATATCAGTTCTGCATTTTAAATACACCATAAAATATGATAATTGAAGAAATTACATGTATATTAAGATGCAATTAAAAATTCTGTTTAGTATTATTAAAACAGATACAACTTTGTGACAGAATACCTCATAAAAATGTAAATATTAGACAGGAAACTCTATATCACTATCCCTACTCTGAAGTAATTTCTACCCGAAAGGTGAAGTCGGAAGAAGGTACATTGTATCTCGACATGAAATGCGGAAATTTAATGCAACAACGAATCACGAGATTGCAAACAGAACAGGCACATGAAATTTCACGTCTCATTAGGCAGTACATAACGATGGAACAAATGTCTACAAACAACCAAGGCAACGTTAACGGCTTTATCTATAGATAAGCCCATCGCTAGACCAATAAACAAATGAAAACAGTGCCAACAAGTTTACTTGCTAACAACTCGACTGCCAAACATAAACAAAACTACAAGCTTGCGCTGCAACACAATGCTCAAAATCAATCGAACCGTCGATTCTGTAAATACGCTTAGATACGGATAGATATGTAGTCCCAAAATCGATCGATTGAGAACTAATTTGCGTATGTTTCCGTCAAACAATCGATATGACAAATAAAACTATTGATTGTCAAATTGACAATATAGACTAATATTCTTCCAATTTGATTATTTTTGTACTAACCAAGTTAAGACAAATTACTTGTTCAGAATGAAACAAAAAAATATTTTGAAAACTATACATTAGGGTTATATGATGAGAATTTATCAAATGACTTTTCTCAACAAACTTGAATGTATTTTATTTATACAAAATGTAACGATAAAGCGATACCCGTCGTTGTCCGTTAGAAAAGCAACATGATTTTCACACTAATCTTAGTGATTATAAATGTTACTTTGTTAAGAAACTAACAAATTTGTGATTATTTTTATGATTATATTAATTATATTATGATTATGTTTAATTAATTATCTTTATTATTCTTATTATTTTTATTATAATTATTATTACTATATATCTTCACAGACACAAACACACATACACACACGTCGTTATCGATAATGTATATGTATACATAATATCATCTACGAGGCGATTACAAATTTATATTAAATTTATATGCGAAGAAATAAATACGTTTCTTTATAAAAAATGTTGTTTTTTTTTAGAAATTCATTAAGCAATATACATATATATATATATAAATATATATCAATCACGAAAGTAATGTACAAAAAAATATGATTAAACAATTTTTTCCCTATCCGGGCTTGAACCTGGTGTTTTGGCACTAACATCCCTCGGCCAATTACTAGCAGTATGTCGGACATATCCTGGTTCTGTAGCAGACGATGGTGCTCTGGTTCCGGTTTGCGTTGCAATGGACGACGTCCGCAGAACTCCAAAACATTCTTCTAGCATTTCAATATCGTCTTTCGTCTTTTCCGAGACCCCATAAAATTTTGGTGGCGGAGGTACGTTGAAGGATACGTCTCGCTGTCTCTTTAAGATGGAGTGAGTTAAATTTCTCATGCGTGTCGGTACGTTGTCGTACTGGCTCGAGTCGGAATACCTTTAAAATAATTAAATAACGAAGATAAAATATATTAACAATAAAATTGTGTACTTAAGGATAATTAAAAAATTAAAAAAATTATAAACATATTTTAATTCTTTTGAGATTTGTTTTTACAAATGTACTTGTATGGCATATCGTTTATCAAAAACTTGAGAGAAACATAATCTTATATAATTAAAAATTAGGGATAAAATATATGTAAACATTTTTAATGGGTTACATGATATTAGGTTTGTAAGTTTTACTTTGTATAGTTTATTTCACATTAATTTGTGGATTGTACAATTTCAAATACATTTTTTTCCTTTAAAATAGTGTTATAATAAAAGTGCTTTATTCTCGTTGAATAAAATAATAATGCATTGTCATCAAATATATTATAAGATTAATTTTCTGGACAATTTTTAAGTATAATTTGTTGGAAATAAAAATGTATATGTACTAATAAGTAGTATTTAGTTTGTTTCCATAATGTTTCATTACGTGATACATTAATGATATTAATTACTGGATAAACGATACACTCCCTTTCACAAAAAAGCAAATTGCAAAATCGCTTAATGGATTATACTTTTTACCTATGATTATCAAAATTATCATCCATGTCTCTATCAACTCGCATGATTTTGATCCCAGGATTTATTATCTTCGCAAAGATCGGTTCTGATCTTCTACCATTTAGATCGTTGGGAAAAGGAGGTGTGTCTATCTCATCCACTGGTCTTTGGTAAAAATCGGGTTTTCGGTAATAAACTATTTCATCCTGTGTAAACGATGGACATATTTCATAATGCAAACTACTCTATTCTACGACTACTATCGTTCTTACATTTTAAAGTGCATAATTTATATAACGTAATGAAACATTTCACAATTTCTTGTAATGAAATTAAGTATGTAATACGTGTATTTTAATATATGGTTAAGAAAGTAATGTTTTACATAAATTTAAAAATATTAGCTCTTGTAAATCAAAATTATATTAAAATTATAATATTATAAATATATATATTTTTATAAACAAATAAGATTGTATGTAAAGAAATATCTATTAAATATAAACATGCTTATTTCAATTTTCTTTGTAAATTTTTTATATGATGTTTCAGATTAATGTAATATTAAGTTTTTCAATTTATGTATTTATATTTATATAAGTATTTTAATTTGAATATGACTATTTATGTTATCATAAGTAGCAGAGGTTAGTAAATAATGTTAATGTACTTATATATTATGTTATCAAGTTCTGTATTTATTACATTTATAAAGTTCATAAAACTTACTATTAACTTAATATTGTAGTATTACATTATTAGATTTTTTATGTTTCATTACATGTTATTAAAAAGTGTATTCTTAAAGTGCTTTCTATAAATATTAATGTTTATCATGTAAATATGTAAATTGGGTTTAAAATTATATATAGATTTAAATTAAATATAAAAATAAAATAAAATTATTCCATTACTGAAATATGGCAGGTTAATAAAGTAATTTTGCATTTATCATATTATCTTATATTTGTATACATTACGTAGAATATTGATATTATGATTTAGCAATAATTACTTCAAATTAGGATAATGAAAAATGTATGATAAATATATTTTAAATAAATATATGTTTATTGTTACAGATAATTTGCATTATTATAAATTTTATGCATCACAACGTACATCGAATTAATACGAGTTCTAAGGAATTTTATTATATAAATATCATATTAAAAAATTAGTTATATAAATTAATATTGTGTATATTTATAAATATAAATAATTACAATTAAAAATAAATTATTCTACTATAAAAACTATCATTCATAAGTAGTAAGGTGTTGCTTCTGCAATTAACTTTATTGCTGTAGTCTAAATTGTCAAGTTATTATGAATGTATATAGTAAATTGAAAACTTTATTGAAATAACTAACAAATATTCAATAGAAAATTAAATTGTATATTGAATGAGCTATTAATAATTTAAAAACAAAAAAATCTCTTCGTTTATATCTTGAAATTTATGGTTAAATTTATAGTAATATATATTATAAAAATTAAATTCATATAGAGAAGTACAGAACGAATTTTTTTATCAGAATGTATTCATTTATTAAAATATATTGTTATATTATTGGAGAATATTAATATTATAAAAATTAATTATACAGTTACATAGGTATGATTAACAAAGCAATGTTTTAATAAAATATATAATATCAACAATTTAAATAAAATTTTAATAATAACAGCAGCAACTTTCGCTCATTCGTTTAAAATAAAATTATAATTTAATAATAAAGTAATATATTAAAACTTTATTACAATTAATGAAGCATAAAATACTCAAACATGCGAAAACGAATTGATCTTAGTTTTATTAAATTTCATCTAACTGATATATTATATAAAACACCTTACATTCATTTGACAAAGTTTTCTGTAGATTTATACATCAAATTCATTCATGTTATACTTCATCACTACTTCAAAATTCAAATAATACATTATGTTTTTCAAATAAATAATACAAATAATAAACCAGTGCATATGTATTAAAAGCAAAATAAATCTTAAATCTTTATACCCTGTTTTCCCTACTTCTCGAGTCGGTATCCATCGGATATCGTTTAATGTCGCCATTATATGATCTACCAATCTCTGGGTTTTGCGAGTACTCCCTTGTTTGTCTTTCAGCATCTTCGTGGTGTCGAGTTCTTATCGCCTCGTTCTCTCTAGTATGATAATCCCGCGTTGGTTCCTCGATTTGGTCTTCAGTAGCCTTTTCGTAGGACATTGATCCATTTTCTCGGGGACTAGTTTGCGAAGATTTGGGACTTGACAATTTGGCTTCTTTTTCGACCGTTAACGTCGTCGTCACAGGATGCTTCGCTGCGCATTTCAACAAAAGGGTCGTTTCATACTCGTGCCATTGACACGCCAAACTAACTTTCCCCATTGTCTTACAAGTTATTGTCTACATTCTTTATGAACGAGCATCTTCCACTTTTAAACGTTAATATATTCCAACAGTTACACAACAGATAATGTTTGCAAAGTGTGAATATTTTCGATAAAATGATAAATATGATAGAATGTTTATATTTTAATACTTTATTTAAAATGATTTATTCTATCGTATTAGGCATAAGAATTAGTTTTTAGAATCATAAATTTTAATTTATTAGAAGTTAGATTCTAATTAGAATTTTAATTATATTTTATATTAAAATGAACTTCAAATATCACTTCAAAAATTGAAACAAAAACATTTTGTCATATCATAAGTTTTTCAGTAATTTACAATTGTAAATGTAATATTTATATTATTTTATAATAATATATATACTTATTTATCATTTGAATAGTTTTTTAATAACTTGCCTAATTGTGGATCAATGTCCATATTAGTTCCATTACGTTGTTTTTTGCTTTCATTTGAACCCATTAATAAATCAGCGATAAAAACAAGAGCCGTGACGAGGCACAGCGCACCGAGAACAGCAGCATTGTCGATAAGGTCAGAAGGAACACTCTCAATAGACGCCAAAGAAAGAGCACCCACAATTCCAAATAGAACAACTCCAAGGCCCAGCAGAAACAATTCCTATTTAACACAATATGTATAATTGTATTAATAAGTTATTTTAATAATAATACAATATAGAAAAAGTTGTATAATAAAACCATTGTGTCTTATTTTGCACTAATCTTTTTGCAGAAATAATAATTGAAAAAATTGAATACCGTTCACAATATATAATATACTATATGTAATAATATTATTGTTGAAACATAACAATTGTATATTATTCCATACAACAGTCATGAAGCCAAGACAAAAATTAACAATATTTAATAAAGACATTAAATTTCTAATTTATAAGACGTTACAAATCAAACTTTAACAATTACAATGGAAATAATTGAAATGTGCATATTTTTTCTAAGGAAATACTAAACCAATCTTTAATCTAACCCTGAATTAAATAAAGATGTGTACAATCTCGTTAATCTACTTAAAATACAACGAAACCTTACATTTTCTCATTTTTTGTCTCTTTTTTCGATACGCAAAATTGACCCAGATTAAACAAAACAAAAGCGCGTCACAAATATAACTGTGTCATTGGTAGATCATTTATGTGAAATATACAAATCGTGAGAACATTGTCAGCATAGCTAGGTGTCCAAGTGACAGCGGGTGATATTGAAGAACAAGGCTACGCTTCTTTACAATGTAATAACGAAACACGTACACATAAGTATCCTCGCGACCACAGCCCATGCATCTATTTTGCCGCGACCACGTTAATGACTCATGTCTGGAGTGCGATTATACTCTCTATACTCACGAGAAACTTCCGTTCGACAGGGTCATCGGGTTCTGCGCGCAATCCTTCGCGATCTTTACTTGCGTAATTTTTTATTTGTCATTCAAAATTATAATCATTTCTTGTTCTAAAACTATTCGAATGCAAAACAGACAAAATGAGTTTTTGGTCCCTAATTTACTAATCTGTTTCGTGCGAAACCGTTTTGAAAAATGACATAGTTTTTTTTTATTTCTGCTTAAGTAAATTTTAGTAGAAATATAAAAAGTAGAAAAATCTGGACGAAAACTTAACGTTCTCCATTACAATATCATTCGCTACTAAACAACTAATGCAACGAGTTTGTTTGCTTTGAAAAATCATTTTTTATCAAATGATTCATGGTAATCTTTATTGATAAGTTAGCACTAGATTTATGTAACGATGAGTTCACTTCTTTTACTACGTTTGTACGTCCGTTTGCCTACGCTTGCCTTTTTGCGCAGAAAATTTGTCTTCGAAACTGGCACAAGTGCGATAACGTAGCTGGACGTTTATCGATGTCGCTGGGAAAAGGTAGAAAATTATTACCGTCTTTCGTCCTGATAGTTCCCCAGAAGAAGCCGCAACTAAAAGACCGGCGGTAATAATAATGTAACCACCGCACGTCACTGATGCAAGAGCCGCACCTAAAATTAAAAGCAAAAAATGAATAGTGATAACTCTGAATCATAACTGTCAACAGCTGAAATATTATTGGAGCATCGCTTAAATATGAAACATGCATATTTTGTTATCGAAACAACTAATTATATAATAAGAGGGGCGGAGAGCAAAAAAGGAGCCACCGCAAAAGATTCTGAACAGAATTGCCCTTTATTCACCTGATTATAAATTTCAATAATTAATTATGATAATTCACTAATTATAAAAATGAATACAATTAATTGATGAAATTATGAATTGTAACACATGTTGGATGCCTTCGCAAAATATTTAACAATTTAATAAGTGTAAAAATAAATACTTGCCGATTGCTCCCCATGTTACGTTATTTAATAGCGACCATTCTCGACTACGATACCGCAAATACGTGAATACTCTTCTACTTTCATCGTCGGTTACTCGTAAAGCAACGACACAAGCAATGCAAAGTAGCTACAAATGATTTCATTTAGGTTAGTTAGATAATACAAAATTTCAACATAGTGAAATAATACGCCATTATGATTGTCTTATTGTTAAAACCCCGAGAAGTAACTTGTAATTTAATTTTTATTCGCATTCAAAATAATTTTCCGCGTGGAGTAATAAACATTACATTTTATAAATTATTTGACATTTATATATATATATATATATATGTATATATTTCTCACAAAACAAAATTTCTAAACGTTTGCTCAACCTTTGCGCGAACTTGAAAGAGCAATGTCCAAGATATTTGAATAGTTATGACTGCTGTGTACTATGTTAGTACAACTTTTATAAACTTTTGTAAAGAACAATAGTGGACATTTATTAATATTTTGTTTTTATTGTCATGTGTAGTGATTGTGATTTTTAACAGCTTCATTGAGAATTATTTTGAAAAGTTTCATTTTCATTTTAACAGTTGAGTTCCATTTTTTAGCAATAAAATGACATGATATAATAATAATGGTGCAGTTCAAATGAATAAATTATAAAAGTTTGTAATCGTGTCACTTTCCATTGAACGCAAGTAAAATCATAAAATTAAATCTGTGTATAAAAACATCATCCTTATTCACAGTATGATCTGTGACTAACTATGAATATATATCATAGAGTAGAAAAATCTCACGATACGAAAGACGCGTTTCTTAGTCACGAACTTGATTACTTATAATTTATATTAAAATTATACATGCAAATAATCGAATTCATCTTGGAGTAATCTAATAAAACAATAAACCGTTGAAGAGTTATCGAACGAACTGAAATGTATAAAAATATAATATCAACGTGTTTTAATATTATTCATTAACTTTATGAGTAATGTAACAGTATATATTAACTTCTATTATTATGTAACGTAATATGACTGCATTCGTGTATGTATGCCAAACCACCATAATAGCCAACTGCTTTAGGGCGCTATAGTTGCGATAAAGTAGCAAAATATAATTATTTTTTTTTTTTTTTTTGTCACATATTTCTATTTCCTTCATAGTCTTTCATACGCTAAAAATAATTAATTTGTCAAGATTAAATATAGATTAGAATATTATGTTATAGATATTATTTTATATACTTTACTCTAGTGAGTTATTTGACACGATAATACAAGTTATGTAATACATTAATATTTTGACTAAGTTTTACAGTATTATGAATTTTTATTTAATAAATTTTATTTAATATTATGAAATAATAGTGTGCATAGATTTTTAAAAATTAGGAGTTAACAAAAATTATATTAACAATTTAAAACAAAACATCAGATATTTCATTTATAGTAAAAATTACGTTTAACTGATTTTAAATTAGATACCAAAGTAAAATATAGTAGTGATGTACACACATATAAAAAATAAATTAATTATGAATTAAAATGTCATAAATTTATACAAATTGTTAAAGATTTAGATAGCTTTATGGCAAATTATATAAGATTTACAAAACAAAACTTTTACTATAAATGACAATTACAAAATTTGTTTAAAAATTTTATACAAAATATTTTTATAAGTTAATAAGTTATCTTATAAATAACACAACATGACTTCTAAATTAACAACAATTTTAATATTGTATATAACAAAAATTAATTTTTGTCATTACTATGCGCTTTTAATTTGCCTTAAAAAAATTATACAAAAGTATTATTTTAAAGAAATACATAATTAAAATAATTGCTAAAATACCTGCACCAATTCAAAGTTAATTGTCAAAAAACTTTATTTTATTTTATATTTATAACAAAATTCATTCAAATAAATGTACAACCAAAAATTAACTTGATTATTTAATATATAATTAAATGATTAACATTTTCAATGTTTTGAAATTTTGAAAACTACACGAAAGGAAATAAATTTATAACATAATTATTTAAATTAATATGATATATAAAGTTTGAAGTTTTATTTCTTATTTAAAACTTATTATTAAGAAAATAAAAATTAAAAGATTTCAATGATTAAAATTCCGTCAAATAACATTACAAAAATTATAAAAAGCACAATTTTAATTATATTATAACACTTAAATTTGATCACTCATATTTTCACGTACCACTTCTATAACTCTAATAAACACTTTGCGGTTCCACATGATTTCACAGCGCGGTCACTGCGCGATTCATATATCAGGGTTCTCTCAGCATAACTAAATTATTTTCAATTTTTGTTAATATATACCTGCAAAGTATAAACTTGTATAATATTAAATTAAAAAATATAGAAATATAATTTTGAAATCAAATTATGCTATTCAGTATTAATCAATAGTTATATATATTTTTATATATACATTAAATTAAATGCGCATAAACATAATTTTAATTATAATATGTCACTATTACTGAATGAAATATAAACTTCATTTACTATAATTTAAAAGAAATGTGATATTAACAAATAAAGAAATTAATTGAAAAAAGCATATAAATAATTAAATACTTTATTAAAAAATTGTAAAAATTATATAAAAACACAGAAGGATTGTTTACAATTAAAAAGGAGACACTTCGAGTCGCGGTGTCGAATAACGACTGAAGAGATAGTTGAAGCTTCACGTTGAATAGTATCACGTAATAAGACTTGTATACACCTGGAAACAATACTATTATCGTACAGGAGCGTGGGACAGTAAAAAACCATAGACCAGTATGGAATAATCGATGAAGAAAATAGGCAAATACTTATCGCATATTCAATAATGAGTTTCCTTCAACCAAATGCTCCACTTTTTATAATACCAATGAATACATGAATAAAATATTAAAAACTTATAATACTATTTAAAACAAGTTAAATTACAAATAAATATAAAAAAGTTATATTAGAATTATTCTGAAAATATTAAAAATTAGATGTTTTAGAAAATAAAAATTCATAAAATTGTTATTTCACACAAATCAAAATAAAATAATTTTTTTTTAATTGATTAGACACATTTTATAAATATTTTATACATATTTATGTACAATTTTTACAGAATAATTTAATTTATGTAGAAACTATATACTACTAATTTGTATATATTAATTAAGGTGTTGTGTATTGAATGTAATTTTTTCATTATAATCCCATTTAATTTATATTTATTGCATATATTATTCTTACTTTTACATTTTAAAATATTACATTTTATGAATTTGTTAAATTTATTATAACATTTTATTTTGGGTTACACAATTTATTTTATTTAATAATAAATAAGATTATTTATAGAATTTATAACTAAATTTGTCAACCTTAATCTGAAGATAATATATAATTATTAAATGAACAAAATTGGTAAATTCATCAAATTCAAAATTAAAAAAATTAAAAATGTATTATTAAACATTTATTACCTGAATATCATATTTTACATATAATAAAATTCAAAAATTATCATATATTCCTTAATATAGATTTGGTCATATATTCAATTTCTAAATTATATTTTTATATGGAGGTTAAATAACTTTACTTTGCTCTAGAATAATTATTATATCATTTATACTTATAAAATATTAGATAAACCAATATTTCATTATAGATATTTATTTTTAAAAAATAATATAATTTAATTAATTTATATACAAATTTTTAACTTCTTTATTATTAAAATAATAAAACTATACAAGTATGTAAATTTATTAATTTTTGACACATTTATATACATATGTATATACACTATTTATCTTATTTATATTCATAATTTAACTGTACTGTTGCTTATTATATAAATAAAATAATTATGTATTTATTATTATATATTAATTATATAAATTCAATTAAATTACGGATTTAATTTTTTCTTAAAAAAATGTATTTATTCGATTTTATAAAACTGTAGTCTAAATCATTTACAACCTCGTATACACACGGACAATCCCATTCACATATTATACACACTAAAGAACTTTCTTACAAAAATTTAAATATACAGACAAACAATTAATAAAATAAAGATACTTCTTTTCCATAATTATAGGTATTAAGTAATTTAAAAATAGTAATTTCTTTTTATTTAATTTTTATTATTTGCAAAATTAATTTTGGCGCGTTTTAATTTTAAGGTAACGGTTTTTCGTGCATTAGATCGTTAAATGTACAGGTTGTATCTATCAAGTAGGAAAAATGTAATCAATTGCAAACAAAGCCAGTCGAGAAGAAACAAGGAAGCACGAAGGTATGCAATAGTCTTTATTATTTTTATATCATAAAAATATATATTAGACAAATAATTAGATAATAATTTAATTTTCTCTCTCTCTCTCTTTCTATATATATATATATATATATATATATATATATATATATATATATATATATATATGAAGACAAATATTATTTTAAACTTTATTTACAAAATAAATGTGTATACGCTAATTTCATAATATTTTTCTTTATAACATTTATTTTTATAATAAAATATGTATAAATTAAATTATAATAATTGTCATATAATTAGCAAATTATTAATTACTTATTTCAACCTTTAATATACGGTACTGTGCAAAATACTTTAATTATTTTGTATCCTCTTTAAGTGGCGCCATAACTTGCACACGTATAACGTCTTTGTCTCCGCGTCACTGCCTCACCAGTTTTTGTTCAACAATACCGTGAATGAAAAGCTTCATTAGTTCGTCGAAAACAATAGAAGAAGAATAATATATTTTAAAAAGACGCACCACGGAAGATGACTGATATTGATACCATCGATTTTGAAGATTCCAAAAGACGTAATTTTTAATTAAAAAAATTAATTGAATTTTTTAGTTACAGTAGAATATTCATTGCTTAAGCTTTCATATTGTTGAAACTTTGTTGTCTGTGTATGTTTGCCTGATCAAATTTAGATTCCTAAATTTTGTAATATATATATTTTACTATAATGTTAATAAATGTTAATAATGTAATCTAATGTTAAATACTTTTATTATTTTTATATAAATCTAATTAATACATTAATATCTATTTAATCAAATATTAATTTATTTAATTCATCATAGAAGATAATATTTATAAAATGTAAACAAGGTATTTATTTATAAATGAACAATAATAAATTAAATTAATTTATAAGATATCAATAACATTTTCAGTGAATGCAAAATTTAATAATGTGTTAATTTATAAGCTTATAAATGCTTGGATAATTTAATTTTAATTTAATATCTTTAATGTATGTATTTAAATTTGCAGAAATTAGTCAGTTTTATCCATCAACCTAGTAATTTTGCATTTACTTAAACGTAAATGCGTACATTTTTCTACTAAAAATTACAGATATATTTATTTATCGAATTTATTAGAAAAATATTAATTTTAATTACAATTATTGGGTAATTAAATCATTAAAAAAAATATTGTATCAGAATAATGGTTTAATTTCAATATTATCTTTTAAAAGTTATTAACTACATTTAAGTATTTTCAGAGTATGTCATAAACAATGAAAACATTAACAAGTCCTAATATATAATTCTACAATTAAAAGTAAAAGATAATTAATTGATTGTAAAATGCAGATATTTGGAAATAAAATTCAAATGTCTTGCATATATCAAACTATTAAAATGAGTCATTATTAATATTTCTGTATCTAATGATAAATTTTATAGGACAAAAACCAGAATACATTCATACTAATGAAAATTTAGTAGAGTTAGAAAAAAAATACAATGTCTGCTTAGAACAAATAAATGGACAAAGAATCTTGAGGCATACAGATAATTCGGTTCCGGCTCCAACATCGGATAATTGTGAAGTTTTTGTAGGAAAATTGCCTAGAAATATTTTGGAAGATGAATTGTATCCAGTATTTGCCAAAGTTGGCAGAGTGTATGAAGCACGACTTATGATGGACTTTTCTGGTTCTAATAGAGGATTTTGTTTTGTTAAATATAGTAATCCTACAGAAGCAAAAAATGCAGTAAAACGTTTAAATAAATATGAGATTAAACCAGGTTATGAAATAGGTGTTGTAGAAAGTGTCAACAATTGTAAATTAATTGTAGAACACTTACCTACTAATATAAAAACTCTAGATATAATTAAGGTACACACATATCCTGGAAATAATTAATAATTAATTCTAAAAAAAAAATATATATAAGTGATATAATGAACAATATAATAATTTTATTTTGTAAGATTAATAGAAAATTATATATTTTTATATTGTAAGATTATTACTATTTAATATTAGTTTTAAAAAAGCTCTATTTTATTTTATATCATATTATAAATTATAAAATATTACACCTTTGCAATATCTAATTTTTATTTTCATACTTTAAATGAAATTTAACTAATATATTTCATATTATTTTAAATAATTTGAAAAATAATAAAATTACGTTGAAGATTTATATTTTATTATTAATATATTCCATTAATAGTGTTTTGCTAGGAAAATATTTCTTTATTACTAATATTCTTAAATTTATTTATTTATATATATATATATATATCTTTTATATTACAGGAAGTTGTAAATATTACGACTGAAATAAAAAAAATATCAATTTATATAGACCTGAAAGAAATATCTCGATTCGCAAT
>JABFQC010001390.1:0-19656 GCA_022817085.1 Psilanteris sp. ZL-2020 | reverse complement strand
CTATATATAAGATGTACATCAAAATTTCACTAAATATTTATTATATATTACTTGATTATTTAACTATTTGTAATGTGACGGTTGCTTATATATGAAAATTAATTTTATTTTAATATAGAAAAGTATGTTTTATAATTTATATTTTATTTTATTATAGAGAGCTCAAGAATCAGTTGCAAGGGCCCAGAATTTAAATCCAATGGTAAAAGTTTCCGCAGATACAGAAAATGTGAATGATAAATCTGATGAATACTTCAAACAATTTTCTGTAATATGTGCAACTCAATGCACTTTAACTCAAATTGAAAGACTAAATAATATATGTAGAAAATTCAACATTAAATTTATAGTAGGAGATGTGTGGGGCACTTTTGGTTATTCATTTAATGACTTGAACACTCATGAATATGTTGAGTATGTTATTTTATATTTATAATGGATTCAACAATAATTATGATAAATATATTTATATTGCGATTCATTATAATTACAGAGATATTGTACAATCTAAGAAAGTTAAAATACAAGAAAATGGTGAAGTTAAAGAAAAATTTGAAAATGTTACCACTACAGTGAAAAGAATTGAAGAGTTTGTTTCTTTTAAAAAAGTTTTGGGAATCGAAAAATTACCAAAGGATGGCGAAGATTACTGTTTATTCCAAAGTAAGCATAAAGTAATAATTTAATATTGTACATAAGAATTATATATTTAAGTTTGAAACTTTCATTAGTATTTATAATAGTATATATAATTATATCCTTTTACATTTCTTTTGTAATATAAGTATGTTTTCATATAATAAACTTGAAATTAATATTTCAAATGACAATATTATGTTTTAAACATTTAGTAATATATTTGCAAATAATTTTTGTTTTGTTTATTTATTTTCTTATTAGCAAATAACTTAATATATCATACTTAATTATTTTATTAAAATATCATTTTAATTGTAGAATTAAAAAGATTATAATTAATATTATGTATAAAAATATGTTTTATAAATAATTTTATACTATATAAATTAGTTATAATATTATTAGAATAAATATATATTTTAATTGTTTTTGTTTTAGTTTTAATCAATTATCGAGAGAAGTATGGGTGTGATCCAAACTTTGAAACAGAATCTAGACTACGAGAAGAAGCTAAAGATGTTTGTGAAACTTATAGTGACCTTAAATCTAAAATCGAAGATTTATTAGAGTAAGTTGCACTTTATTTAGGTTTATGTATTGTTTAATGTATAAATTTATTCTATATATATTATTTCATAAATATATTTATTTATTAATTAATTTTATAATTTACAGTTGCGAAATATATCAGGAACTTAGTCCTGTCTGCGCCATATTGGGTGGAATTATTGCTCAAGAAATAATTAAAACGATTTCTCAAAAGGATGCTCCACATAACAATTTGTTTTTATTTAATCCAATAAGCCTTTGTGGAAGAATCTTGAAACTTGGATATTAATTTCGTTTACTAAGCCATGTAAAATGTACTGGGTACGACGTGTGCAGATTATATTAATTTTTAATTATCACTTTCAGTATTCTGCGTTATGAATTACTGTATATCATAACAATAAAAACTTTCTACATTTTCATAATATTGTATGTATAATAACTTATTTATATGGTTATAAATTAACCTTTTTCAGGTAGATACGTAATTACTTTCATGCTTCTCAAAATCCCAATTTAATTTTCCGTAGAGATTGATTCTAGGTTCATTTAATATTTCCATTTCAATAAGCCATACATCAATGTAACTAAAATTACGACAGAAAGTTTTTTTCCAGCTTGATTCCGTTTCAATCAAGATTTACAACGTTACATAACGAGTTTTTGTTGTAAAATTTAAAAAAAATCAGACTTCTGGTAAATTGACGCTGTTTTTCATACAGACGACAAAAGAAAATATTTCAAATTATATTGACATCGTTGACAGAAAAAATATGAACGAGTCACTTGTATAATATAACGAATTGTGTTCAATCAAGCATGTTACCCTTTTCCAATTTTGCGACTTTCGTTTTATGTGTGTTGGCGTTTTACGCGAGACCAAGCACACGCGAAATTCATGGATACGATATTCGCAAACAAGCCAAATGTTGTATATACGTTTCACACACATTGATCATAAGTTATACTTTTCTTGCAACAATTTTATATGGTGGTCGTAAGAAATTGATTAATCGCAAAATATTAAGATAATTAAATTGTAGATTTAATTATGATATTTATTTCTATTAAGTTAATTAAAGAAAATATGTATTTACATTACTAATTAAAAGCATAATTTATGTTTGTTTTATATGTAAAATTAATTATTCGTATGTAATTAATTTTTATGTAACAAGTAATAAATATATGACTGATATTCATCAAAAGTTATTCCTGTAACAAATTATTTCAGACTTTTGCGAAAAGTGAAATTACCATTGAAGCCAAATGGTACAGAACTTTTCTACGTGATTACCTAGAAGGATTAGTGGTCGAAGTTGTGTGTGGATATAATTTTGGTTCGCACGTCTCATCGAACCCCTAGCGAAGCATGTTTCGTGTGATTAATTATACGCCACGCAAGTGATATAAAAGATCGCAGACACGAAACTGGAGGGACCGCGCCGAGTGTCATAAATAAAAGCCCATAAATTCAATGAACGAAACTATTAAGTTGCGCGAAGATATACTATTATCGACAAGGATACGCAATTATGGAATGTTTCATTTGTTAGATATACTTTCATACTTGTTTCAAGGGTGTTCATTCTGCGGTAAAATATTACCACGGATAACAATGGTGTCGCTGACGATCATCGCAGGGTAATATTGGATTCTAATAATTCGAAGAGACGATCGTTTACGGCGGCGATGCAGACTATTACACGAAAAGCCAATTTAGTTGGTCGTCAAATGAAATGTTTACCTGCGCATGTATATGTTTTATGTTTGTTATAATCGTAAAATGATGTTCATAATATTTGCGCATTTCATGGGATTAGTAGTTGAATTCATAGATAAATTAGTAGTCTGATGGTTGTTATTAACAGCAGATTGCAATCTGTGTTGATCATTAAATTAAAGATTTAAATTTTGATTTTTGATTGATATAATTATATTTTACATATAAATATGAAAACCTGCTTTTTCATATTTAAATATTAAGATTGTAAATAAAATATAATGTAAATATAATGGTTAATAACTATAATTAGTTTAAACATTAGTATAATATTAAAATCACTTAATTAAATCATTATGATTAATTGATGCAATTAAATACAACGTAAAATAAATGTACTGCTAAATTGTCAAACTATACAATTATTTGTATATCGCTTATACGATTGCTAAAAGAATTGAAAAGCACTTTTTATTCAATAATATGTTCGTAGGTTTTCTCAAAGACTAAGTGAGAAATATATGACTAGAGTGTATATTAAAGCGTACGTATTCTGAATCAATGTGTCATGTAAAGCTAGACTACATACAATTTATAAAAAGACTTTAGAATGTAATAATACTCATTTTTATCACATTTTTAGATGAGTAATGGATGTGTGTGAACCCGCGATAAATAATAACTTCAACCGAATAATATGATTCACATCACATTTTACCCAGCTTTTAAGTAAACCTCTTGCTACGTGTATACAGATGGGTCACGTGTGGGATTCGCCTTGCGTTACGTGATAAATGCTCTAATCAAACATTCGTTTAAAACGAATAGCGGCGTATATATTTTTCATGAAATGGAAGTTTAAGCCAAACTGGAATTCCTAATACTTAATCCGAAGTAAAACTTAATGCCGCACAATTTATGGTATTAATCGAAAGCAATTGCATATATATATATATCTCGTGTTAAATTTTTAGCATATTTAAAAAGAAAGCGTTTGAACTTTTATGTAAGTCTGTTATGTATTGTATGGAAGTAGAAAGAAGTTAACAGTGTGTCATTTTCGAAATCATTACTTAAATATTACTACGTGCGTTTTTTAAGTCGTCTGAATATCGAATTTGAAACACACGTGTCATATAAAAGCATAATGTACGAGTATGTGTAGAACGAAAGATATTGTGATTTACGGAGCGCGACAAAAAATATGGCCGCTGTTAAAATACCTAAGAATATATTGACAAACCGCAACTACCCTTAAAGCAACGTGAACCACTAACGATAAAATTGCAGTCAGAAAAGAACTTAAAAGTGAACTGTAAAACCTACAATGTTGAATTGTACGTATCGTTCACGCTCGAACAATGATGCCTTATGATACCTAGCGATTTATTTCACAAGTCGACTGCTTTAGTATGCGGCATTTTTTTAATGCTTTACGTTTTTATGTTTATGTCACTTCATCTTTCTTTGCTTATTTATGTCGTTCTTTATGTCAGCGACTGATTTTACTGTTATACCTCGATGCTGTGTTAATATAATACAATAATATAATGTAATTTTGTTATTAATATTTGAATGAACAATTTTTAGTTTCGGTTTTGATAGTTTTCAAATTGTTGCTACACATTTATTTGATATACTATTATATATGTGTTGTATTGTTTAAACAAATTGGTATTCTATTAATACGCTCTGTAATTTTGGAAGACATTATCTCTTAAACTCAGACAAAAATTCAAATGTAATATTACCGTTTATTTCATTAATTGCAGGACAAAACAAGATTTTCATTCAAAACCACTGAATATTACAGTAAAAATAGCTGCATTTTCGAGCTAGTGGAACTTTTGTTTTACCCTGCAATTACTGACTAAACAGTCATTTTCATGCGACTTTTTTCCCGTGTGTACGAAACGTACACGTTTTATTAATTCAATCCTAATGCTTTATTGTTTATCAACCTATGCTGTTCTTAAATTTCGCTAAATCGTGTTATTAAAGCAATATACAATATGAAGGAATAATATTCTTCTCCACGTACGGTTCCAATGTGGAGTTAATAAATACTATAATTTAGACTTTGCTATTATTTAACGTCCCAGAGTTTTTCATAACATTTTCAGTGCAAGCCATAAATGTTTCTTCTCTTCGTGTGTCGTTTTTTTATTTCACAACTTGCGATGCGGTAGGCTTTGAATGGAACAAAATATTCGCATACAAAATGTAGACTAAACGCTAAGCCTTAATTACGAGCGCTTTTATACATCGCTTTTTGAAGTTCCTGGCGACGCATGACTCTGGCCTTTCTTCGCGCGTGGCAGTTAGTGAGCCAAACTGCAGTGAGTCACGCTACAAATCGACTACGTGAGGCAACTTCTTACGGCTTCGTTTTGCGACCGCAGGATTCCTATTTTGACATCACGGCAATGGTGTACATTCTTATCAGGCCGATATTGTCAACAAACATACGCGCTTTCTTTATTAAGTTTTTGTCGCCGACTAACAAACGACTTCTGGTGTGTACGAATCGCGAGACGTTTTGCGCCCTGCCGGGGGTGAAACGGCCGGCTACGCGACCGAGGCCAGTCATTTGTGTCAAATACTTTTTAGCGTGCGAACGTTACGCTAAAGAGCGCGCGAGACACGACACTTTTCCTTATGAGAATGTTTTTTGTCCGCTCGTGCAATCGGTCACGTAATTTCATAAACGCCGCCTTATGGAGTTATTTGTTTCTACAATTTATGATTATTTGATAACACAAAATTGCGCTCGCGACAAAGCAAATTGCATTTCTGCTGCTTTTTGCATCGTTTTTTCGTAATGGAATTATCTCGATGTGCTTTAAATTAAAGCATAATGCGCTTTTATTGAAATTAACATCTGGTGGACATTTGAAGTTATGATTGAGCCACTATTAGAGTGGAAATTTAAAAGCGACTTTTGGAATGGAAAATATAATGTAATTTCAAAAAGTTGTATCGAATTGTGATAGATTAGATGCATTATTTTTGTTAGTTATTTGAAATTAAGACGCGAATCGTTTCAGATAGTATTTCAAAACATTCGACTCATATTTTTATACAATAATTCAATTGCTTGTAATGTATATAATGCTTTCATAAATTTTTCTTTACTTTAACGGTTATTCGTTTAAGTACTAACTAATTAAGCCTACGTTGAACTTGAATGATCACTTAAGCGGCCTTCTTTGTAGTTCAGCATTAATGTCAATACTGTCAGTTGTAAGAAATTATACTATTAACCCTTTCGTAACCGTGTAGATGTAATTTTTATTTTAATCATTAAGTTAATTCATTTATTATTCCAATAAAGAAAATTAATATAATTTTTGAACAAATTATAAAATATTTATTATTAAGTTACACTGAGAAAAAAAATGTTTAACAATTTACTACATAATATATCAAAACTGGATGATACGTGAATGTACAAGAAAAATTACTATATAATGTAGTAAAATATATTCATGTTTATGTAGAAAATTTTAATATATAATGTAGTAATTTTTTGTGTTTTCACATATCGTCCACTTTTGATATAATATATAGTAAATTGTTAAATATTTGTTTTCTCAGTGTAGTTACTTTAAATTTGTTTTAACAACTCATTACAAGGTCAATATTTTATTATATATTAATTTTCATTTTTTATTATTGAAAAGGGTCTAAACAAAAGACCGAAAAGTACAATTAAAACGTTTTTTGATTTTATTAAAATTGTATCTTTTTAAAAATCAATTGTAAAATATTTATTTAGTTGTAATTATTTTCTATTAAATATAATTGTATAATATTTGTGTAATTTATAATTATGCTAAAGACGTAGATTCAATAGTTTACATATATTAATTATTTAATCATAGTATTCATATTAGTACAATGTATGATTATTTATCATTTAATTTTTTCCCGTATTAATAGTTGTATTATTAATATTTAGACATTTAAATTGTTACTAAAGGTTTGATTGATTGCATTAGGAATAGTTATTAGATAATTAAATTAAATAAAAAAGTAAAAAGGTAATGATGTTTTTACTACTGGCTGTAAATTAAACGAACTTTACTACTAAAGTGATTTATATTTTAGATTCACGACAGTTAAATTGATTCTGAAATCTGAAACAAAATTCGATAAATAAAATTTCAGTTACGTGAATTATATAAATAATACCTTTCTTACTTGTTGGAAATGAATATATATATATACACGTTTAGTACATAATTTTTTAAAAATATTTTGGTAAATATAAGTATACTATTTAAAACTGATGTCATTATTAATTCTGCAATTATGTAAATACGATGTAAGATAATCATAAAACGTTAAATTTAGAAAAGATCTCTTAACATTATAGAATATAAATTTATATATTTGGATAAAATGTATAATATACGTATTGAAATGAATTTAATATTTAAATAGTTTATTTGATTAAGAAAATATCTAAATTGTATAAACAATAATTAAACGTATCGTTTACAAAAATAATAATATGTTGTATAAGCAAATTAGAAGCAGATTACAAATAATATTTAATAAATGTAAAATTATTATTTATTTATTTTTTGATTCAAAATGTATTTCTATACAGACTTCTAAATATATGTCTAATCAACTATAACGATTTTTAATTCTGAAAGAATTATGGAACTATTTTATCAAACGTTAATGAAATTTTAATTAATATATTTTGCATAACATACTACTAGAGTTGAAACAGTTCAACACAAGTTTCTTTAGAATGATAACCTAAACAATTTAAAATATTTTGAATCAATAAATTGCTTTAACATACAGTCGTACTGAATATCATACAAAAATCAATAATTATAACTTTCACCTAACGTTAAGATCCCATTACGCTTTTCCTTGTATGTTTCATAAATATAATTTTGTATTAGAAAAAATGTCCAGGTTTTTTATTATATATATATGAGTATATATTTGAAATAGAAACGGTCACATTGGCGCTCATACTCA
This sequence comes from Psilanteris sp. ZL-2020, assembly GCA_022817085.1. Taxonomy (NCBI): domain Eukaryota; kingdom Metazoa; phylum Arthropoda; class Insecta; order Hymenoptera; family Scelionidae; genus Psilanteris; species Psilanteris sp. ZL-2020. The sequence goes on along the minus strand of JABFQC010001390.1, from coordinate 11,741 downwards.
ATACAACCAACCCAATCAATTAATCATTCCCCCTATCATCTTTTAATTAAATAAACAATCTCTTCGAATTTAAATGCTCAACGCGCAAATATAAACGCACTGAACGGACTCTTGTCCGAAACCGCAAAACATCGCGCAAAAACCGAGGAAGAAATCGAACGCGCGCAACTGTTTTACAAAAGAAAAGCTAAGTGGCAAAAACTAATGCAATTAGTCTCTTTCACGTTAATGGTTATGAAGCGTTAACAACCGAAGGAAATTCTTATCAAAGCTTACAAGCGAAGAGCGCGCCGATTGCTCGGCTCGAGAGGGAAGACACGAAACGGAAGAGTGATGTTTGTTAGAAATGAATATGTACTCGGAATGTTTCGTGCCGGACAGATAAGCAGTCGCCGAGGACTAATGTGGCGCGCACGCACACGCGCGAGTCGATGCACGTACGTGTGCATGGATATTTCATGGGGTCAATCCGCCGGGTTTTCGCGTGCCTAGCGGCCGGTAGTTACCGACATGACGGATACACATTCGCCGGGCGCACAATGTATCGCATTTTACGAGAGCCACCCACCCAGCGCGGCCACTCAGATTTTATTACGTTATTTTGTTAATGCACTCGGCGCGCGGAAATGCCTCATGGAAATGCGCAGGGTATCATATTCTTTCGGTCAGAAAACGGGCCATCAAATATTTTACACCTCCCGTTGCTTTTTGCGTTGCTTTTCTTTCGCGTTTTGTTTCGTTTTCCACTCCACGTGGCCGTTTTATTATTATTCGGCTGACTTTTAGCGCGCGCTCGCTCTTAAAAAATGTTTCGCACTTTTTGTGACGAACCGCCGATGTATTTGCCGAGCCGTCTCGCTCAAGTGACGGCTGACGCTCGCGGTATCATAATCCTGAGGATTTTCGACGCGCCGCAAAACGCGTATTTACGCGTATTAAAGGAATAGTCGGTTGCGGTTTGATGAATCGCCGGCAAAGCGTTTTTCCCTGGTTTGGCATTCGTATTGTGTCGGTGTGGGATATTTGACCGAAGAATTGGGTTCAATCGCGATTATTTTGAGCGGGATAATTGTAATTATAATCGTAAAGTTGATTATTGTCGTGGAATTCAGGGAGGGTATTCAATAAATTAATATAGTAATAGTTAATGTTAGACGATTATGAAATTCGGGGACAAAAAAAAGTTTTGTTTTAAAAATGTTTATATTTAATTTTTTATTTAATTTATTATGGGTATAATCCATATAGACAGAAACTTATAATGAACTTTTTATTATAAAATACATATATAATTGTATTGTAATAAGTAATATTGATGAAATACAAAATATATAGTCGACTGAAAAAAATTTGGTAGTAAAAATTAGCATGAATAATGATAATTGAGCATTACGATTGAAAATAATTTTTAACGTATGTCTTATATTAAAATTTTGGATAAAATATTTTAAAATGTTACATATAACATATATGTTACATATATATATTGTAGTAACAATTTTCGCGTTAAATTTAAGATGTTATAATGAAGTTTAAAAATGATTGAAAAAGACTTAATGGAATTCGTAATATTGTCAGTCTCGACTTAACGGTTCGAAATAAGATAATTTAATTAACAATCCAAACAGTCAAATCAGCATTTAGATTGGAATATATTTATATAGATGTCATCGATACAATACACAAGCTATAACATTTTATGACAATCCGGACAGTCGATTGCCTTTTAGGCAGTCTAAGACTCCAACTGAGATAGTTTCAATGACCATAAATTTAGTCAATTCAACTATCTATTTTTCTCGAGTATCAGGTGTTGATTTTAACAGTTTAATTATTCCTAGCGATAAAACAACCGCACACCAAACTTTCGCGTCTTCAAGTTTTCAATTTTCCATAAGGCACCGAAACAGGTCTTATGATAAAATTTGTTTTATTTTAAAGGGTACTTTTATACACTCGAATCAAGGCGGGGACCCACTTAGGAAACGTCTAGAAAATAAAATTTCAGTTTATTTCATTCATAAATCCCAAGTTATTGTGTCATATAATCCAACTTTAATGCGCAATTCAATCAAGGCGTTTAATCTCGTGGATGTTATGTATTATGAATTTATGTATTTCTTTTTTGTTTTTACAAATTAGATACGTACATTTTTCGACGTCCATTTATTTCAACGCAAAAACTCGATCAGAATTCGTACCTTTGCCATGGACATAATTTCGTTACGGATTTCCAGTCGAAAATATTGATTTGTTAAACGGCATCAAATTCCGCTCTGCTATTTTAAGCGAAAGGAAGCAATTTTTCGCCCGACATTTGTCGAAAATGTTTTTTTATCACAGAAAGTAATCTCTTATTCCCGACGATCCCTAATATTCAGCGTGACCGGAGTCTAGACAGTATCAAATCTTATTCGTAGTATGTGCGGCGTTTCGAATGTCCCATTTCATCACTAAGGCCAGGAATGCGCAGTCAGGTCATATTATATTGGCGAGCTTAGCTCCGTGGAGCTTCACTCTCCTTCGTCTTGGCAAGGTTTTAATGCCTTTCGTTATCAATTAAGACACGGTCGTAACAATTAATTTCATAGGACCGGTGCGGGAAATGAGAAACGGAAACGGCTTTACGGGCATCGTCTTATGCGCCGATTTCGAGCTCCAGTTCAAGCCGGTTCAGCAAGAAACACGGCCATTCGAACTTCTAACATAGACCTCAGTTGAGAAACAGATAAAGATAATAAATTGAACTGCGAATACATCGAGAGGAAAATCTTGACTCAGTTAACAGTTGGTACTCTTTCTTTGATTAATTTCCATTTCATGCGAAAATTCAAATTAATTTCGGCGAGCTTAAATAAATTAAGCGATATATATATGTGTCATTGTATTTTGATTGAAATAAAGTTAAAGAAGGATGAAGGCGCGTTTAATTAAGACGATTGACAGACCGAACCGGACAAGTACGTGTTTGATGCCGAAGAAGATAGTTTTTTAATTAATTTAGCTGTTAACAAATTACCAGATAAACGCCGCTTCGTTAATTTGAAACTTATTAATCGCCTTGGCTTGCGAAACCGCGTGTTAAACGGTTATGCAATTTTGCGCGTGTAATTATGTAACTTTTATTTTGTTCCGAGATGATGAGATAATATATTACACCAATTTCAATGTTCTCACGCCATTTTGACTAAATAGATAAAAGATTGTTGATAAATCGACATGCAATTACGAATGTATAAATCTCTATATAAAGCGCGATTTATGTAAATGTATATATATACACGCCGTCGGAATAACAATAACTATGAATCAATATTGCCGATGATCATTAAAATAATTACATATATATAATAGCATCTAAAAAACGCGGCAAAAAATTCGGTTGGCATATACAATATACGCGCATAAATTGCGTGGCATCCTTATAGATAACAATAGAAATTGGTAGCCGCGAGTGAAAGGCCAATTTTGTTCGCGGGCACGCGCGTAACGAGAAAAACCAAACGCAGCCGAATTAATAGTCAATCGCGCGATTATCATAAAAGTCGAATACGGCCGGCGCACTCGGCTGGACTTTCCTTTAGAAAAGTCGCCAAAGATGTCTTGCTCGGAGTTGGCTGGCATATAATTGCCCGTGCCGCGTTGCGATTCGCCACGGACAATTATTGTCGCGAACAATAATCGTTTCGTTACGCTTGAAATGATTTACGTTTCAATAAACGGGTATCGTTACTCGCTCGATGCAAATTACTTGTGAACTTCGGGTCAACCGGGAATGTTTGCAATAGCGACCGGTCATCCGAAGGCAATTGTAAGATCGCGATTTTTGTTGCCGCGCGCGCAGTCTTATTTATAAAACACGACCCGAGCCATACTCGCTTGGCTTTTAATTGCGGCAATGGCGCATAAGCTGCGCGCGGATGGTAGCGTAACGCGAGGAGGCACGCTTGCCTTGCCTTTTCGATGTTGGTAATTGGTCTTTCAGTATCCGACATTAAATCAATGCCGCGAGATGGCATTCTCTGGATTCCCATGATCTAATCGCAGAATTCTTGCGAAGGGAATATTCCGATGCTATTCGCCACACCGTTATACTCCGCGTGTCTTTGTGTTGGTTCCGCGATTGCGAACGATAAAACCGAGATTACGGAATTGTATTGCATTTTCGCGCGAGAAATTGCCTATCCCCGAGCGACCGGTCGAAGTCCGAAATTGGCGAAAATTAAAAAGCGCAAAAGTTGAGTGCGCGCGCGCGCTCAGGAGGCACAACATTTTTTGGAGTGAATTATTGAACTTGTTGGCATGACAACTGAAATACGGAAAAGGTTAAAATCCGAGGAACAAGGGTTAAATATATTGGATGAGGAGTTTTCAATAATAAAAGTGCCGAGAGCGATAATAAATAATGCTTTGATGTGGAATTATGATTTTATTTATGTTCCGCATGACCCGGGCTTTTTTGCAAAAAGTCGCGTGACAAGTAATAGAAGCAGTTTGAGAAACGATCTCCAAATTGTTCTATGGGAGTGTGTCGCTTTTTCATATATACGGAGAACGAGCGAGAGGTCGTTCGAGCGAGAGAGAAGAGCCGTATCATAAGTTACTGAATGGAGAAGACTTATAACAGCGGTTCGGCACATATTTCATGCTTTTGTTCGATTTTGTCGGGCATTATTTTAGGTTACGTCGAGAAATGCTTTTGGTATCGTGGTTAACCAAGCTCCTTTTCTATAACTCGGAAGAATTATGTTTCGCTTCCTGTCTGCGCAAGCCGGAGTGATGGTCCACGAAAGTGGAGGAATTGTTTAACGCGGCGTCGTATTTTTAACCACCGAATTCGCCGCTTTCGAAATCGCGCGCCGAAAAAGGCAAGGCCTGCGATTGGCGTGGCCGTTGAATAATAAACGGTTCAAATGTTATTTACGTTGATGAGGAATTAGAGTATAAAGTGGCTGTGACCGGGCGACCGCGCTGCTTCTTTTATTATAACTAATTAGATTGTAAATTTGCACTGCCTTCAGTAACGCGTTAACCGTGGCACGGTACATCTATCCTTCTATTTCCGGCGATAGCCAAAATTGAGTTGGCAGCCGGTATGGGACACTTTTAAGCGTAATTTGTGCATTGTCATTAAAATACACGCGCGCTGAAAAACAATGATTCTTCTGGCATGTGCGGCGAAGCGATATGAAGATTCAAATGACTTTGGACGGACAATAATTTTAAATTATGTTACCGAGTTAATTCGATTCTTATTGCGTCATTATAAATATTATGGAAGCCGTGTTTCATGGAATGAATATAATTTATTATTAGATACTCGTGAAGTTAATTGAAATTCGAAGACATTCATTTTAGTACATAATTCATTTTGCGTTTAAGATTTGAAGCGTACATCACGGATGTCTGCGATTCGACACTGGAAGCATAAATCAAGCTTATTTTGATATTTTCGGTACATTCTTTTTGAGATTTGCCAAATATTTACGGCACCTTATATTGTAATACAACAATTTGTATTTATTAGTAAAATTAAAAATACGCACCTGCTGTCATATTAAAAAATGCAATCACACGGAATAAATACACATTGAACATAATTTACCATGTATAATATATCAAAAGAAGCATACACCAGAAAGTATTATAAAAATTACTACATCGTATATTAAAAATGCCTACATTGTGAAGCACTTTTTATTGCATCTTCAAGTATATCCTACTTTTATTATTCGCGAAATAATTTTGTCCGCGTTTCTTTTTTCCCTCCAGCAGAAGCAATCAGAAGTGTTAAACTCTATTTAGCGAAATTCAATCCATTCGCCCGAGAGAATCTAACGTTTAACCCACGCCTAATTCTCATCTGTCAAAAATGCAAAGAAGCAGTCACACGGACCGACTAATCCTTTTTTCTCGTTAACTTTGCGCGACGCGAAAAAATGTACACCGAACGATGAGTTATAATTCATAGAACATCGGTCCTTCCATCAAGATCCTCCGCGAGCGGTGATCTCGTTCGCCCCGTCCCGGCGCGCCTTCCGAGAATATTTCAATTTCCTTTTCAGCGCCGTAACTCGGCGAATCCAATAGCCACCTCGGGATCACCGCACATTTGAACGAATAATCCTCGAGCCATGTCCCTCATTTCCCTGCGAAATTGCATTACCTCCGAAGACGTCCTTTATTCCTCGACTCATAACACGTCGCATTATCCATCGCATCTCCTCGCCGACAACAGCGACGTAATTCCATTTTAACGATTACGTACGTTGAACGCGCGCGGCTCGAATGGCGGCTTTGTCGCGCTAAGGGCGACGATAAAATATATCGCCACTCTCTCTCTCTTCTGGCGCGCACCGAAAGACATCCTTATGCGCGCTCGTATAGAGCACGGTCGAGCGTACCGCCTGAGTGGCACTTTAAACTATTTTTGGCAATATAACGTTGACTTATGGTTCGAGTCCTACCGAGGAGTCGAAGGACCCACGTCGGCGTACATTGTGTTTTCTCGTTTCGGCACAAATGATTTAGCACTGGTGCCCCTCCCCCCGCGGCCCCTCGAGTTACGTTAGCGCGCAAGGGGTTGTTTGTCCCGGGTTAAGCAAGAAAAGGACGCGATCCGCCGCGCGTATTACATATTTATGGGCTTCTGCTTTCGGCGTGCTGGAAACGAATTTCGGAGCCGGTCGGGCCCGCGTGGCACCAAAGCCGCGAGCAGACGCGCGCGACCTTTGTGTCTCGCGCAACCGCCGTCGATCCGTCTTGCCTCGCTTATTTCCTTATTTCGCTCGACGGACAATTCACTTACCTTTCATTGCACACGAGCCGCGATTTATGCTCGCGTGTGTCTGCGCGTTATTGCAGCACGAGGGCGCTTTTCATTTTTCTCCGCGATCGCAGCATCTCGGGCGGATACAGGCGCTTCGCGGGGTTTGTTTCTACGCCGAGCGTGTTATTACGCCGCGATTTGATTCAGCCGAATTCACGCTCGCTTGACTCCATTACCCGACGAGAAGGATCCAATGCGCGCAGATAAACGGGTCTCGGGCGATGTAAGGAACGGGATGTGTTTTGCTGCCGCGCGGAAGGATTAGTATTCGCCGAGCGCCGGGGCTTTTCCATTTATTTCGTCTGTTACATGCTTAGACGGTTTTTGTGTCGACCCGCGCTCGGGGATCGTTTGTTATTTCGTTATGGCGGCTTTTGAAGCTCGCGCAATTGGAATATTCGAGATTTGCAAATTTATTAACGTGCGCGCAACCAATTTTATGGCGAATATACATAAGAATTCGGGTTTTTCGCGGATTGAATTTATACGGCGAGTCGCATCGTTCCGCGTGTACGGTAGTTACGCTGCGTGCTGCTTTTGATGTTCGATCGGTACGATTTCATTTTTGAATGTAGGGATGTCATTTTGAGCTGCGGTTCGTTTGTTTTGTACGGTTGTGTACGGATGGGATGAAGTATTCCGTAGGAAGGTTTTAGCTTTGAAATAAGATTTGTTAAGAAGTAGTTTACAGTCTATTGCGACTATACGAATTGTTTTTATATATTATATATAAACGATAAGGAGTTATTGAAAATGATTGCATACGAATTACCTCAATATAATATGTACATACACTGAGAAAAAAGTAACTATTTATGTACTATTTTGAAGACAACTGTGCAAATGTAGTAATTTATACACGCATAGAAATATTCTGTAAATACAAACAAATTTTGTTGTTATTTAACTAAACAAATTGTTTTGTTAGATCAACAAATTATGATGCAAATTCGATCATTTTGTCATATTGTTGATGTTTTTTATTTGAATCAACAAGCTAATTATGTAAAAGCATATTAAACGTTTCATTAAAAGTGTAAATATTTTATTGAACTCATATACTTCGCAGACAAATTGACAAAATACGCTTAACAAAATAATTTCTTTAATTCAGCTATATCATTTTTGTGCGTGTATAATAGAAAAAAGTAAATTTAATCAATATAGTACTATTTTTTACTATATTATATGCTAAAATTCAATATATTTACACACTTGCCCTCTAAATATTACATAAATAAGAATTTTTATTATTTTTTTTCTTAGTGTGTGTACAAATTATTTTGTAAATTTAACAAAATTTTGGTTGAATCAATAAAATGTTTTCTGAGTGTAAGATGTTTATTTGAACATTAATATATAAATATAGCTTATAAATAAGAATTTAAAAACTGAAGACATCGAATTATATTAATCAAATTAAAATTTTGTATTTTATATTTATATTTATTTATAAGGTATAATTTAGCTATAAATATGTATATAATTTAAAAATATTTGAATGTGTATAAAAACACATCGCATGCAGTAATTTTAGAGTACTAGCGTTTCCTGCTCTCTAGTTGTAGGGAGAGTCTACGTGATAATATCGGTTAAAAATTAAATTCATCCTTCAGGAGGGGAACGAATATAAACCCTATATCGACCTTTGCTCTACCTTGGTTTTTGTGCTGTCATTTTTCGTATGGGCCCCACGAGTAAATGGGCGGAATATGAAAACTATTATTTTATAAACAAAAACACGGATTTTGAAGTTTTAGGGTCTGATACTAATACCCTAATACAAATTATTGTTTCTTGATTTCAGATATCCGCAATCCTACATTCACTGTTTGTCATATATATGCTTATTATTATAATTCATGATGGTAGATTTAGATAGTAATCAAATAATAATAGTAAGTTTTGATATAGTTTGGGTTGATTTATTTCAACTCCTCTTTATTATAATTAGTAATTATATTAATATATAGATATATATGTAATAAATGCAGTAAATTTTTTATTTTTATTTATAAATTTATTAAGTATTGAATTCTTTTACAGATGAAGTCATAATTTATATATAAACATTCTGATGCATGCTACATCAAATATTTTTACGATGGTATTCGAGTAATAAATATAAAAATACTGTAATAATTAAATTAAAATAAACCTGATTGTGTTTCAAAAGAATTTATGTAATGTTTTATTTTAATTTACAATGAAATACATATAATTCTTTCTCATATAATGTTTATATTGTAACAAAGTGTAAATAATAATAATAATAATAAAAGATACTTGTATAAAGATTGTTTTATGTATGAAAATTATTATAAATATTTTAAATGTCATTATTTATATTGATATGTTATATGAATGTTAAAAACACACATTTACTAAATATTCCTTTATGCTGAAATCAATTTAATTTTGGAAATATCGATATGAATATAATAATTGTAACATAACTTGGTTTTATTATGATGTCCAAAGAACAGACATACAATTTAATTTGTTCTACAATGTATACCTTAGAAATCGAATGTTGAAAAAGTTCACATTCATTTCATATAGTGTATAGCGGATCACTCAATTTTATTATCGTGCGTTGAATTTCGATAAAAGAATACTCGCATAATGGAATGGAGTATTTATGAAATAGTTATAAATAGATCTGCAGTGTGTAATCAAATTTTTAGTTATAATAAAAGTCATATTTTGTTAAAAGTATATATTTTCATTATTTATTTGAAATGAAATATTTTTTGTCGACGAACCATTAAATACAAAAGAAACATTTACTTTATTTAAGTTTAATATTTTCAGTTCCATATACTATTTCACAATATGCTGACTCAAAAGATAAAAGTATAAATAAATAAAAAAAGACAAAGAAAAACAATAAGTGTACAAATTAATTAATTAAAATATTAAAAATAATCAAGTTTTTAGTCGTGTAGATTCTAAAATACTGTTTACGTATAAACAAAAAACCAGTAATATATTAATTATAAATATAATCTACACGTAAATATGTTTGTAATCATTAAATAATATCTCTGCAATGCAATCGCATGTACTTATATAATCTTATACTTTAGAAGAAGAAGGAGTGACACATCCCAAGTAGAAATTTCTGAAGTAACTCGCGAGTTACTAGAAATTTTATATACAAATTCTCTAGTAACTGACGAGATACTAGACAAATTTATACTAGGGATGTTTTTAATGTAGAATTTTTTATTAAAAATAAATTAAATTTTGTAGTTTCATTGAATGTATTCTAATTTAATAATGTCTCGTTTTTATATATCTTTTAAATTTTATATATATATGTATAATAATACATAAATAAATCTTAAGAACGGCTAATTTCTACCCAAGTAGAAATTTCTCAAGTAACTTGCGAGTTACTAGAAATTTTATACACAAATTTTCTAGTTACTCACGAGATACTAGACAAATTTCTACAAGGGTATATAATATATTCTACACATTCAAAAAATGTGCAATTCTACATTAAAAACGTGTTAAATCCTTCCTCTCCCTTTAAGGGGTAGGAACTGTAGAAGATTATATATTTTTATATTTATTTTATACTTTTACATTTTCATATTTAAAACAAACATACTTAACATTTGATCCCCGTAAAAAATTTGAAAACACCGAGATTATGTTATAAAATGTAAGATGATCACGGCGTACTTATTCTGATATATAACCAGCTATATACACATGTATACTGCAAGTTATAGAACAGCTTCGTTTTTCGCAGTCGTTTTGCGATTAAATTCTCATGTTTCCGCGAGTAACGACTTACTTCAGATAACGAAAAGAGCACGTTTTCGTAAGTACTATCTGCTTCGAATAAAGTGCGGAGCTTCGTTGTTCAAACTGGGTGACTCGTTGCATTGTTATCGCCACGATATATCGAACAAATTTACATTGGTGGTGGCGGATACGAACGGTTGGATAAAAATAGACAAAACGAGCAAGACCAATTCGAGTATGCGAAATGATTACAGACTTCTGTGATAACAGTTTATATTTTACAAGTGCGATATCGTGATGTTTTTTGACTCGTGAAAACAATAACATCGATTAATGCGATCTTTATTACTGAAATATCCCAGACTCACGTATACAAAATAATCAATCGGGGTATCGCTGAAAAATCTTTGTTCTTCTTATGAAAAATATGCATATGTATATGTATATATATTTAGACATCAACTCCGTAATCTAAGTATGGAATGAAAGTAGACTTTTATTTTAAGACTCCGGTATCTTCATTTAAGAGATCGGTATCCGAAGATTACTAACACGTTTTATTAAGATCTGATATATTTAATTAAGAAGTTGCCGTTTGAAAATGAGATACATATTATTATATATTTCTTTTGCGCAGCAATGATTTTAGAACTAACCTAATGTTTGGTAAAGCAAAAAGGTTGGGGATATGGTGAATGATACAATGAGAGAAAAATGTATTGTTATGGTAAACATTTGATTATGGTTGTAATATTTTTAGTTAAGGTCACTATATTAATGGTATTTCAAACCGTATTTTTGTTCATGATATCTATAAATTGTTGGTACCAATATCTAATATGGTTAATTTTCGTTCTAACTACCAATCATTGTATTCATGATTATACAAATAGTTATTGTGACTATATAAAATGTTTAAGAACACTGTTTAAAAGTTTTCATAAGAGGTTATATGCTTGACGTCAGTTTATTGAAATGGACCAAATAATTGAAGTATTACTTTTATTCCTGTTTAAGTGTAAATTTTTAAGTTTAAATTCATAGTTAGTAGTTATTTATAATTGTTTTCTTTCTTTATATTTCTTCTTTTGTTTTTAAGTTATTTTAAGTAATTTTGTATGGATTACTTACATATTCTTTTTTTCCTATATAT
>JABFQC010001389.1:0-19657 GCA_022817085.1 Psilanteris sp. ZL-2020 | reverse complement strand
AGGGTGAAGTGGTGCGTTAGATGTAGTTTCGGAGGGCAATGTTGTATTAAAGTGAGTAATTATTGGAACGTGTAAAATGACCGGTTTTCAATGATAAAAAAAAAAAAAAATAAAAAAGTTTATATGGTTTAATTTTTGTAATTGTTTATTGCGAGGTGTAAAAATTGATAAATTTAATCAAACATGTGCGCTTTGATTAGAAAGAATTGATTGCCGTATTGATTTTTTTTTTTTTTTTTGAAAAATGTTTAATGTTGGCTTAAATGTACTTGAAATTGGTAGGTGGATTTTGTAACGTTATAATGATTGTATATTTTTGCGAATAAAAAAACAGTCAAATTTGTGTGGTTAAGGTTGGGGATAAACAAACAAATAGAATTTGTATAATTCATTAGTTAACAATTTTTTATTTCATTTTTATACTGCATATGTTTGTTTTTTATTATTACAGATATGCAAATAACGTGTCGTATTTTGATAAAATATCGCATATATAGAACTATTGTTTCGTTAAAAATAATAGTTTATAAATAATACAATTTTGTATGAGTATTATAAAATATATTTCAAAGTACAAAGTGTGCACATTACGTTCTCACGTTATATTATTTAACTTCCGAGAGTACAATTTGAATTCTCAATACGTGATTCCCACTCGCATTTTGTTACGCTATTACATATCAGCAGTTACAATAAAAATTTGAATCGCATATCATCTGAAAATGTTAATTATTATTTTACTCGGGTAAATTACATAGGATTTTCGATTACCCCGCTTGAAACATTAATTGCAGTATCTGTGCATATTTTATAACTCGATATACATCATCAAATTATACAAAAGAACATATATAGACTAATGAATTAACAAATGGCTGAGTCGTGATCCAGTACCCGGCGGGGTGGTAATTTTTTAATACGTCATTGAATCTGCTTCTTTTCCCTTCGGAATATCTAAAAATGCCCTTCTTGAATTTCATCTGCGAAAGTAAAAATAAATTTTCGCGTCGATTGTATATACAAAAAGCAGTCGTTCCATTCACCATAGTCCGCTTATATTACCAAGATGCTTTTTTCCAAATCCAAACAACTTTGATTTTTTTTTAATTGTAATTACGTTAGCATTTATTAATTGACTCCTTTGTCCTGTCCGTCGCGAGACAAGACGCGCTAACTGTAAACCATTACTTACCAGTATTTGAATTACGAGAAAAAAAATGTTATTTTAATTTCTTTATTTATTTCTATTACGAAGCAACCACTTTTGCACGCGGCAACGTAGATTCGAGGATGAATTCAACGTTGATATTACGTCCCGTCATTATGTACTGCTTTCACTGCCACTTTCCTGGTCCGCGCTGCGCAATCGTTACGCTGATTACAATTGAGTCAATAAATATCCATTGCTTTTAATGAAAACGAGAATAGATAATGGCGCGGGTAGGATTTGCCGTAAGAGACATTCATTACAGTTCGATGAATAATGACACACGCGATTGGTTGCGACCGATTTCGTTTGTATTAGCGACGCGGACCTGTCGCGTAATTTTTTTTTCTTTTTTTTTTTTCATTCGCCAGACAAAAAAAAACAGAATACATAAACGATTTAATGAATGATTTGGACGTAACGTTTTATTGCCGAATGGCGCGGACTTTTACCGAGGAGATCACAATTTTTATGGATTTACAAAGAATAAATTTTGTCGATGCCCAACCGTGTACTAAATAACGCTAATAATTTGTACGCGTCGAATTAAAAGTAAGCTTTATATATGTAATTGCGTATAATGTGTGTTTAAATTTTCGCATAAAATAGTACACGCGTGTACTGCGCTTTGCTACGAAACAAAAGGTTCCGTTCATTTTAACGTATTTGATTGAAATGTATAAAAGTTCGATTATAATTAATTCGATTATATCAAACAGACGTTTTAAATCCTCCACATCCAGCAGGGCTTTCAAACGTGTACCATAATTTTGCTCGCAAATTGCGAGTTTGTTCACAACTTTTTGATTTGCAATATCGACATGCCTCTGACGCTTTGTACGTCCCGTTATAATTTTATAAATGGGTCGTGCGTATATTTGTATATGTACTTTTGAATCAAAAGAATTCGTAAATAGAATACGTAATATTTAATAAACCGTAATGAAGTGCATTTGTTACGTTCGTATTGGAACGAATGTCATCTACATATTACGTTTGCCGATTTTAGCCGTGCATTTCGCAATACAACTTCTCATTAACTTGAGCCGACCTTTGCCGTATACAGTTCGTATAATTGTACGATCGGAAAGGTATGCGCCATGAGGTATCCAATATTTGGTAAGTACACATCGTACGTGGATAGGCGCTGTTGATGTCAATAGTCGTGTTCTCCAACTCAATATGCATCTGTCGAAGCATTCAATATATATCGTAATCAGAAATTTCTAAGTTTCATTCAGATGACATCGAAAGTTGGACAGAATCGTTTATTTGTACAGACGAAAACTTGCGGCGAATCGAAAATTTCAACTTTCCATCGAACATTGAAATACGATAATTTTTTTTTCTTTTTCATCTCCGCGTATTATTACAACAAAAAATTATTGCATACACTCAAAGAAAGCAATATATAAAAGCAATATCATTTAAATGAGTCGCGTTTCTGGAATATGTGGAAAATTATGATAAAATATTTGTTAATGATATCTCAATGTTATTTTCGTGAATTAAACTTTATATTAATTAAGATGTAATTTGAATAAAGGAATGCGGTTAAATGTAAATAATTTAATGCTCTTTATTTCCTTACATACGATTTACTGCGGTGGAATTTAAATGTAACATCTTTTTGGTTGAAGTTAACGTTGAGTTGAATACATTTAGTAATTATATAATAATTGAAAAACCAAGTAAATCTTTGATAATTCGAAATAGCTTAATTAATATATCTACGTCATTATTATGTAATTTTGATTAATTATTTTAAATGGCAAATTTCATACATGCGTACAATAAGTAATAAATATTAAATTGGTATCATTTTTATTAATATTGAAAATACAATTGGCATATGACGTTTAGAAGTTTGTTTAGAAATGTTATTAAATATAGCTACCAAAATTACGTTCTATGTAAAATAAAAATAATAACATTGGTTTGAATTTCCATAAGGATATTTTAAAAATTAGCATATAATGTATGTCGTCGCGAGTGATTTATTACGAAAGGGAACAACACTTTATACTTGCTGCATCTTTAGTATGTAAAATTTCATTTACGGAAAATCAAAAGTTGTAAAAAAACATTACCCTCTACGCTATAGGATAAATAAATATTAAAATACTTATATACCAAGCTTATATATCTTATGATATAGTATAAAATTATAAAAAAAGTTTAATCAAAATACGTGAAATGTAAATCAAAGATTAAAGTTTATAAAATAATAATAATATAATTATTTATTATTTTTTTATTTTTAATTATCTATTGTTTTATATAGAATATTATGGAATAAAATTTCATTTCTATGTATGTACGTAAGTCATCAAATTATTTGCATTAAAAGTAAAAAACTTTTCTTTTTATATACTTTGTTATGCAAATACGAATTTGAAGTTTAATTATAAATAACGTTACAGAAACTGATATGAGAATGAAATAATTTTTATTTTATTCGACAAAATTTGTTATTGCACTTGTTTCAATAAATGAACTAAAATTTAACAAGAATCCTATTTAATAATAGACACAATAAAATTAATATTTTGTAATAATTAGAACGCAAAATGAAGCAGCAACGCAATAAAAAGAAATAAATAAAGTGTACATTAATCATGATTTGCAAAATGAAAACATTTAATTAAGTAAGTATAAATAAGGCATAATGGTCGGTAAAAGCGTTATGTATTTAGCTTTGAAGTTTAGTACGTGTAAATAATTAAAAGCATAAACATTTTGTTTCGATTTAACATACATTAATTATATATTGAAGTTGTTTTCCGAATGCTGTGTATTTCGGTCGAATTCTTTCCGGTTGTATCTTATTAATCGAATTATGCTTTTAATTAGTCAAGAAAAACATTATATTCTAACAAATTAAATTCCTAGAAAGTAATTTGCAAGATAATTATTTTCCATCATCTCCAAACTTTTTAAACATTATAGCAAGATTGTTTTAATTAAAAAAAATAATTATTCGCATTCGTGTGAAGTTTATGCCAGTTAAGTCGAATTTGGTGAACGCGTGGAGCACGTTTCCACTTGCATCAATCTTTTGTAATTAGCCTTAATGAAGAGTTAACTAATTGAAGAAAATGATGCATATCGTCATAGGTCCATCGTATCGCTGATTCATCGCAAAAATCGTATACATTTGCGCAGAACTGATTATCACCTTCAATTAGTTGAAATTGTGACATAATCATACGTATGATGGATGTTAAAGAGGTTCCAAAAAGGGAGGCTATTTATTCACTTTCATACAAATATAATACAATGTTGGTATTCAATAATACAAATCCTTTGACAAATTAACGTCACATTTTATAATTAATATTGTATATTGAAATGTTGTATACGCGAAAGCGGATTAAAATAAATATTTCTCATTTGTTTAAAAATATACACAATATGTCATTTTATGTTACATTTCAAAATACATAACACGGTCATATTAAATAATGAAAACACCAGTAATGTTTCGATAAAATATTTATTAACAATTATACATTATAAACCAAAGGGTTACATTAAAAAGTTGCACATTTATTTGCATATAATATTTGCTGCGAACTACCGCCAGATTATCTTTTGCGATACTTGGGATTAAAAGAAACACGGTGTACTTGATCTTGAATGGAGTGAAAAATTGAGATGAAATTGTTTAAACGGCGCCAAGCGCGTAGCGCTATACTATTATTGGTTGCTGAAAGTGAACGTGTGTATACAGCGGTATATGCGGTTGTAACGCAACGTCATGATTTTATTTGGACGATCTCGTGATAAAATTTCGAACTGGTTTGCAATAAAGAATGATGTTACTCTGACATCATATCGATTTTGGAACATCATACTTCAGTGTCAGCGTCAGCACATGATATACTACGTACTATGTAAATGCATCCACGTGCAATAACATCCTCCTTTGTAATGCTAATGCGGTCATTTGTTTATGTCTGTTGGTTAACTAGTTTCTAACTGCCGATCTGGTATTCGTTATGGACTCGTTTTATTAATTAAAGGACACGGGGATAATGCATTCGGTTTATTATATATATGCGATCTGTAATAAGTCAATCGATCGTAGTGAAATTATTTGTTCGTCAATTTTGCGATAGAAATTACGCTTATCTTAAAATGGCACACCATTGATTAGTGAATTGGGTTGGATAGGCCGAGAGAGACCAGTCGAGCCTAATACACACTGCTGACTATTATCATTTACTTTGATCAGTTTTTATTCGCAGAATATATATCAATTTTCCATCGTTTCGTATACGTTCTTATTGATTTTTAATTTTCTTTCAAATCCAGATATATCGCTTTATTCTTTGGGATACTCTTGTCAAATTAAAGTTTTATTTAAGACACGAAGGTATGAAATTATATTCAGAATTTATCTTAATAAGAATTATTGTACTCCGCTGAAAGATATATTTTATTTTTGGTATTCCATTCAAACGGATTAAAAGACTCGGAATAAAGGGGAATAAATGTGGTATAACGTAAATTTGACTTATGAATATTATAAGCGCAATTCTGTTATTTGATGATGGTTATCAGTTTAATCGAATATTTCATTAAATTTCATTCAACTATGACTACGAAGGATTTACGATTCCAGCTGCACCGCGAACCTTTGTCTTATACGCGGAGACATTTTCTGCTGGCGCTTTTCATTTGTTCAAAACATTCGCGCCTGGAAAATGGGTCATTGCGCGTTGTATTTTGATTGAACCAAGTGTCATCGCAATTCTGCCTGTACAAAAATGGACGTCAAATTTATTTCCTTCCACAAAGAATCTCAGTCGCAAGTTTTGTTTTTCTGTTCTATTCTCTGACTTTCCCTTTGATCGATGCAACGAAGTCCCTTTGACATTGATTCTTAGGAGAGGGTGAAACATTACGTACAGTTTCTGCATATACTTTTTGTTCAAAATTGTATTTCTTGCATAAATGTGATACTTCGATACTTCGCCGATATACATTTCAAATTCTGTTTGTAAAATTGATTTGCTAATTAAGTTTTCTTTAATTTATTACAGAAATACTGCTGCGAGCCACGGCGCGTTTAAAGTGGAGTTGGCTACGTTTATCAAACGTATCGGTAAGTTTATTTCAGAAATAATTGGCTTCGACGTCTAGAATTCGGGTTCCAAAATATCACTAGCGCTACTGTATTTGAGCTTGTGAAATCGTGGAATTTGGTTTCCATTATTGTATTTGTACGCATCGTTCCTGTTCGGTCCAACTACGCGGATAAAAGAGGAATAGGTCATTGCTATATATTACACAGAGAAAAATATTTAGGACAATTTACTATAAAATAAAGCAAATGTTACCTACACTGTCAAAACCTTCAATTTCTCTTATAATTTATAGTAAAAATGTACGAGAAAAATAATATTCTCATGTCGTTTATAGTACATTTTTACTATAATTTGTGAGGCAAATTGAAAATTTTCACGGTGTAAGATACATTTGCTTTATTTTATAGTAAACTTTCCTAGATTATTTTTCTCCATGTACTTGTTGTTTATCACAATATATATTATCGTAATAAGCAATACAAGTATGATTGTTTCATTTTAAATCATTTAATTTAATTTAAAGAAATTATTACTATATGGATTTCGGAACTGAAAAAAATTACACTGAAATCAATATTGGTTCAAAATTTATTGTCTATTTTATAAGGATGGATATTCTTTTATGATATATATTCCTGTACGGTAGTATAAAGATATTATATATAGATGAATATAAACGACTATATTATATTTAAAAATTTAAATTAAAAATCAAACCATTTCACGATTACTAAATTTGTTCTGTCAGTGTACCATATAAGTATTCTTGTTCCATTACAACTATACATATCCTATTTTAATCAATTACACTTATGCTTAATTTAATTTAATTTAATTTCGTTAATTTGGGTACGCCCGGCTTATTTTTTTCCATCCCAAGTTTACAAATTATTACAAGTTTGCGCACAAATAGTACTAAGAAGTATATCCGTTTGATATCTTATTCCAGTTTGATCTCATTTATTATGGCGTGTAATTCGTAACGATTGAGAATTATAATTTATATTTAATGAGTATCAAACGAGGACAAAATTTCTGAGCGAATATCATCTTCATATTTCAATATAACGGCGAATGAAATGTCGGAATAAAAATAAGCGAGGAAAAATGCTAGTGCTGCTTATCTCGCACAAGCGGAGCGAATGTCTATAATGATATGGGCTTCACGTTTGGAGATTGATTACATTGATTGAATATAAATAATGTAGCAACGATTAACAATAATGTTTGAAACGTGCTTTTTCGGGTTCTTCCAAAACTCTCGAACACTGCAAAGAATCTCTGCAATTTAATTCCAAATGGTTATACGCACGCATCATCATCATTATTATTATTATACGTTATAAACATAGTTCATTTATTATATAAAGGATACATTAACGTTAATGCATACAATTATCACGGATTTTGAACAAAACGCGCGTATAATTTTGTCACGCGATGGGTTTTGAAATATATTTAGTTTTAGCAACGATGAGATATACACCTCGATCGTCACACACAGAACCGTATGCATAATTTGTCACCCGCGTGTTCATATTTGTACCAAAATAATTCTTTTCCACCACTCGCGTAAAATATTTCGCCAAAAGTTATCGGTGTCAATAAACCAAACAAATCGCGGTCCCGTTATTGACGATAAAGGTCAATATATATATATATATATATATATACATCCCGCCAACGCTTTTCGACTGTTTGAACCCATTTTGGAAAGTACCGCGGCGTAAGTACGCTGTGTATCGCGCGCATGTAGATGGGTTATTAATACGTAATATCCTATTCAAAAACGTGTATATTTATGGAGAAATTGAAGGGGAATTGTATGATATTTTACGATTCTGCGAAAGACTAGCTTAATCTCGCGAAACATCCACATTTTATTGCAAGATATGACCGGGCACTTTACAGAACGGAGAGTTTCCTTCTTTACATATCGTCGCAATTAATCTTTCGCATAAAAACCTTTTAGTGTTGCACATTCGTTGCCGAGAGCGATCCTGTTCGTTTTCGTTCTTTATACGGCGTACTTTTGTGCGCAGTTATGACAGATACAATTAGAACAAAGTGAGTTTGAATAAATAAATATAGGAAATCCGAAAGACTGAGATTTTGCACGTCGTTGGCCGTTTTGTGATTTAAGTGCCTTCTCATTATTATCACTCAAGTGCCTGTCTTGCACAAAAATTCATTAAATTAACTCGGCTTCTTTTTTGTTCTCTTTTTTTTTCATTTCTTTCGAATTTCACGTTTAATCGTTATCCCAGCTTTAATTATTAGCTCGCACGGGAAGCATTATTTGTCGGCACGCACTTCGAAACGAGAGCAGATTAAAAAATGAAACTGTACGGAGGTCGTTAACTGCATTTGCAAAACGCTGTCAAAATAGAACTAAAGATAGATGATACGCATATATTAACGGTCACAAGAGAAACAGATAATAAAACTTGGTGACGACGCTTGCTGTACAGAACGGCTGGCTGTAAATGGCTTGAAATATTTCATACTTTCATTAGAAAACTTATGGCAGCGATATTTTTTTTTTGTGCACACCGGCTTCGTCAGAAGTCAACGTCAGAAACGAAACGTATATTCTACTGATAAGTTTGTTTTACGAATACATCCTATTTATCTTGTTGCTTTGTCTCGACAATATCGCGTCACTTTGAATTCATTCAGCAGTCAATGAATGTAATACGTTTAATCGTAATTGATTATGACGAGCGACTTTACATTTAGCGATACTTACGACGGGTGATTAATGTACTTTTTGAAAGCGGATGATTGCATAAATATATAATCAAGCTTGTCAGTTAATGCAAAACTACCTAATTACGTTAATTCCAGTAGTAATATTAAATGCAACGGATACGTTTCAATTAGTCTAATTGATAAATTATTCTTTGTAGTATGGCAACTTTGAAATCAGTATACATTGTCTATAAATAAAGTGTCATTCAGAAGGGTCTTTTTTTCTGTTATTCGAGTTTGTAACGCGCAGTATCATACAACTGTTTGGTTTGGGAATTTTATTTATTTTATGAAAGGGTATAATTGTTACGGTTGTTTTTAAGTGTTTGTAATTTGTTACTAAGGAAGTACACTGAGAGAAATAAATGACTATTTATTTTCTTAATTTGGAATTATAAGAAAAAAAGAATAATATTTACAGTTTTTAAAAGGAAAAAGTAAGTTTTTTACATAGAAAAATACTACTTTATCATTTAATATATTACTTTTAAAAATGGTAAATATTCTGATTTTTCGCTTATGATTCCTAATTAAATAGTAATTTTTCGTCATTTATTTCTCTCAGTGTATGCCAATTTGGTAAGTAAGATATAATATGAAATTATATGTTTTATTATTTAAAATTCTACAGATGTAAATATATTAAGGATTTGTATTATTTTGGAAGCATATTTTTACTTATTAAATTGTCTTTAAAGGTATTATATATTTACGCAGTTACCGTAATTCCTAACGTTTATTGCCGTATCTCAGTAGTCAATATATTCTAGGCAAAGTTTTTCGAGAATAAATAAAGGATTTCAATGAAAGTTGTGTTTGGTTATGGTGTATGTTCGACAAACACGGCTAGAAGTCAGATTAAAACAATCATATACCTTACAGTAAAATACTACTTTATAAATGTTTATATATATATTTGTCATTAAATATTAACAAAATATAAAACAATTTGATTTGCTCGAAAAAATCTGTTTGCGATATTTGTTTACTTTGTATTAGCGTCGTATGAAAAGAGAAATAATTATTTGAAATGTTTTTATCGCGCAGAAAACCTTTGATGTGTTTTTGGTCTTTTAAGTAGAAAAACTCGTTATATATATCCCGACTGGAAGTGTAAATTGTTTTGATCATTATGAATGCAAAAAAGTCGATTAATTTATATCAAGGTACTATTCACGACACCACGAGCTTCTGAATAACATAAATATAAATATTCGTTTCGTGAGGCGAAACCATGGATTTATTTAATTAGAAGTGCAAAGGGTAATTGCTATCATAGCTTATTGAGTCGATATTCAAATGGTTTCACCATGATTGCAACGGTCGATGTTAAAGTCATAAATGATCAGTGGATGGTTCAATACGTTGATAGTAAAATAACTATTTTTCGAATTCAAAGTAAATTTTAATTTGTTGTTCCTCTTTTACGCGATTTATCAGCAATTATTTTCGCCGGTAATTTCTATCGGGAAAAAGGATCACAATTTCATATATTGTAACATAAGTACCAATTTAAATCAAATACTATTTGGTATTAACTGTACAATGAAACAAACGGTAGCATGAAAATTATATTCTGTTCGGATCGAGGTAAAATTTAGTATCCTTCCTGATTACGTTATTCAATAAATTTAAATAAAATACGTAACTAATACGTTTTACATTACTATTAACAGTGAAGTATATATTAATAAGTAAAATTTTCTGGTCATGAAAGAACGACTGACGCTTAATAAATAAATTTGTATGTATAATGGGTTCAAGTTGTATAATGGTATATTATCTTTCATCATTAGTTGTAGTCTGCAATAAGTATATCTACAATTACGAATAAAATTTAAGACGTTACGCCCTGAAACGTAACACAATTTCGAAAAATAATTAGCCATTAAAAATAAGAACTGTAATTAAAATAAGTCTGCATATTATGGGACGGGAAACGAATGAATGTAAAGCAGATGACAATAGTTGATTATTTTAATGAAGTTTATTGTAACAAAATGTAAACCGTTGGAAAAACTTTTAACTTAATTATGGTTTAAGATTAAATATAATTCTAACATATATAAAAGTAATTTTGAAAATAACGTGTGACCTTGAGTTGGATGCCAAAAACACCCGACTTCTCACTGGAGAACATCTCGGACTTGTATGTAGAATAAGCTGAAATAAAGAATAGTCCGAATACCAAAAATGTTTGAATTTATATACTCCACAAATTAAAATTTTTTATAATATGTACACGGAGAAAAAAGTATACCTAAAAATGTATATACTTTCCGTTTAAAATTACCATACTTTATAGAAATGCAGTCAGAGGTGTTATATCTCAATTTAATTTCAATACTGTATGGTAAGATTTTTCAATTAATTTAAAATTAAGTTTATGTGTACAATTCATAAAAACTATTAACTAATTTATATAAATAAAATTAAAGAATAATAAAAAATATACTTACCTTAACTTAATACTAATACCTAATTAATAACTTTTATTACGTTATGTATTATAGTTCTTTAATGTTTTACATTTTTATAAATCGGTCTTGTACAGTTATAAGCAATATATACATATATATATATATTGTTCGGCCAACAGATAATAACCAAATAAATATTGATGCGCCATTGAACGCGTGCAACACAAATTCTTGCGTCACTACTTACTTGATATAATCTCTTAATACTCTTGTATTATACGGTTATAAATATCATAATATATATAACATGCATTTGCTGGATCGAAAAAGCTTTCCTTCATATTAAGCTTTTATTCTATATTAAAATAAGTTACAATTTTATTTTATACAATTTTTGCTAGTTTTTTATATTGCTAAATGTATTTGCTATCGTTTTTAATCTTCTATTTAATAGAACTATATGTTATTTATACCACTAAATTCATATAGAATTCTATAAACTGTATTAAAAAATTATATACAATCCGCTGTTTTTGAAAAATAATTGACTCGCTTTGAAATTTGATAACAGTATATTTATATTTGATTATATAAACGTTTAATCCTTTTAATTTCTATTAATAAAAATATTAACGTTGGATGTTTATATTTGTATTGTGTGTGATATTGGATTTTCATTTCTTTCTTCTTATGTGTATTAATGATTAAATTATTTATTAATAGTTTTAAACACACTGCAAAAAATAATCTTACAAATTTTACCAAACTTTAGATAATATAAGCAGGAAAAGTGAGCAAAAATGTAAATAATCGTTAGACTATATTATTGTTTTTATCATTTATTTGGTAATATTTGACATATTTTTAGAATTTTCTAACCATAATTTATCACATTACATTTTTGCACATCTTTCCGATTTTTATTATCTAGTTTGTAAAATTTGTAAGATTATTTTGTTCAGTGCATAATGTTAAACTTTTATGTAGCTCCAATTTTTTAACAAAAATAATAAAGAACAAGGCGTTATAAAGGCAATTTGAAACACTGTACAGTATATTATATATAATTCAAAATGGAATTAATAAATAAATGAAATATACACCGGCATGTCGAATTATTCAGGTCTGATGTGTATTACATGGATACCAGGAGCTGCGAAAATTTTGTATTTAATTGCTTATAGCCCCGTCGGGTCGCGGTCGTCTTATATTGCAAAAGCTGCAATCATATTTCTGCTGTAGAATATAACATGGAAATAACTGCAATTAGTGTAACAATATTTGGCTGTAATCTGACTTTGTTTATATATAAACTTCGAAGAGGCTAACATTTTATTGAATTATAAATTCTGTATTTATGAAATGCTTGGTTATATATTTTAAACATATTTTTACAAATTTGCATTATTTCGCATTTTATATATAAATAATAAAAATAACTTTTGAAAGTGGAAATAGAAATAAAAAAATTCTGTAAGTTATATATGAAGTTATATAAGTTATATATCAATATAATTATATTGTATAATAATTTCTGCATTAGATTTTACGTTGACACGCGACTTTTTAATTTTGTGTTAACTAATCAGTTTTATTATACATATACATACATATATTATTATATATAAGTAATTAAAACAACGCCAACGTTCCGGCTTTTAATAAGTTGAAGTTTTGCTTTTTAATAAAGATGTATATTTCTAATTTCGCTCATTAATTCTTTGTAAATGCTGTTAACATTTTTTTTTATTCCAAACGTAAATTACATCTCGTCGGTGTGTGCATAAGCAGCCTAAGAGAAGCTTACAATTACGCCTGACCATAGACACACTTTGTGCTGTAGTCGAGCCGAACTGCAATTAAGCCAGAAAATATCCGTACATTTGGCGCGCTCGTGATAAACAAGCGTGCAAACAATTTTAGGCGACGTAAAACAGTCATTACATATTGGTACGTAAACCAATTATACCACTGTTATTTGATAATTGTATTAATTTTTAAATCAGTTTGTTTTTGAGAGTCCAAAAAAACTGAACAGTCTGTAAACTCAATCGGTTTTATCTCCACTGTTTTAAAGGCGTGCATTTTTAAATAAGAAACTTTACTATCATTTGATTATTCTTCAATTAATGAAATCGGATGAAGCAAACTTGATAACTGAATAATCCAATTCTTTCAAGTTTTCGTATCGTATTATAAAACGTGCTTGATGGAATTAAATAATGCTGGCACAATTATTTTTAATTCAATACAACATTATCAGTAAATATTCAATTTATTAGATTAATTTCGCGCATCAACTAGTTCAGTTTTTATGTCGTACGCGTCTGTTCGCGTTTATAAATGTAAAATATTAAATTAAATATATATATCCATGCTGTGCAATCAGTTAAATCAGATTTATATTTTATATGGACAGAAATAGAGTTAGGGAGAGAACGTAGGTTATTTTGATAAATTATATTAAACGTAACAAATGATAATGTATAAATTCGATTTAAATTATAACAATTGTGGTTGGTATAAATTGTTACATCCATTTTATTTTTATGTTTTTCGATTTTTTATTATTTAAAGTACGATGAATTTTAGATTTTAAACTAACGGAAAATAAAAGCAAATATTTGTTTAAATTTAATAGTAAAATCATAGTCAACAAAATTATACAGGTATAATTTAATTTAATAATATATTATATAAATTAATAAAAATAAAACGACGCTAACAATATTTAAAATTACAATTAATTCTGTACTTAAATCTTATCTATATTCGAAGCTAACTTTTTTGTATATGTTTTGATATTGTCATAAAAGACAATTTAAATATATACATATTGTATATTGAATACTAAAAAACACTTTAAAATTATTTTCTACAATCATTTTTATTGAAGAATTACATTTTTTAAATGTTATATTGTAACTTAAATTGCATCGTTTTATTTTATATTACCGGAATTCTTTATACTAATTCAATTTTATAAAAATGTTATATAATATGACTATGATATAAATTTATACATTAATTATTTTATTGTAAGTATGCTAAAACTGTTAATACTAACTCGTTTTTATTGAAATTCGTTAACTATACATTGTTTTATACAATACTCTTTATTAAAAATAATAATTATTGTTCTTTGACTTTGATTGAAGTTAAATAAATGCAAAAACTATTTAATATGTATTTAAAGTTATATCAATTTATAAATTGCGAAAAAATGTAATCCATAAAAGTAGTTTTATTATATATAATCTTATATTAAATTATTACAAAGCAAGACAGTCGTGCATACGCTTTGAAGTTTAATGAATGTAATATAATTACAAATATTCAATATTTGCAAATTGTCAATAATGAAATGCTCGTTTTTTATGTTACAAAAAAAAGGATTGACCTTTTATAACTAATCATTAAGAAGTATGACACATAATTTACTGTCTAAGAGACATAGGCAA
Organism: Psilanteris sp. ZL-2020; assembly: GCA_022817085.1. Lineage (NCBI taxonomy): Eukaryota > Metazoa > Arthropoda > Insecta > Hymenoptera > Scelionidae > Psilanteris > Psilanteris sp. ZL-2020. The sequence goes on along the minus strand of JABFQC010001389.1, from coordinate 4,725 downwards.
GCAATAAACAAATTCGTTGAAGTTAATGAGATAGCAATTTGAAGATCATTGAGGTACTGATTTGACGTATTGCCCAAATTATGAATGGTAAATTTGCATCACGATAAGTATTCCGTACAACAGTAACAAGACAGTAAATCGATTTGAAGTTGTGCACGAATTTAATTTTCTCTACATGTTCAGATTGTCTAATTAACGTAATTTTCCAATAAGTGATGTCAAAGTACACGTTTTATAGCGAACGTACGATAAAGAGCATCGCAAAATTCATAGAATTAAAACATCGTAGATGCATAAACTCTCGTAAAATTGCCATTAATATAATTGGATGCAGATTACACAACACAGCTAAATATATGAATATAATTATGCAATTTGAACTTTTTCTAAACAGTTATGCAATTCGGATTAAAGCTCCTCGTGTACAAACATTTACACAATTATTTGTTAATAATATGCGATCGAATTAATTGGTACCGATGTTTAGAAAAATTGGCAACGTACAGAGATATGAATTATTTCTGGGACAGTTATCTGCTATACGTATTCATCTTTGTAGTCGCGTTTTCTGTGTCAATACAACATTTCATTGTCGTGTGCCAAAATGCGCGGGTTTAACTATCCATTGCATCCGGGAATAGCGAATAAATTGGAAAGAAGTGTACGCACTTATGTATATTTAAATGCTAAAACAAGTGCATAATAATTTTAAATGCTTTGCAATATCGCTGTTGTGAAAATATATACGAACAAAATTATAAATTACAAACAACAAAAATGTCCCAGATATTAATACTTAATGTACAGTCGAACAATGATTTTTCATGAACATTTAAATGACATACATACACTGAAAGAAATAATCCTGCAAACTTTACCAGATAATATTGTAAACATCGGATAAAGGAAAAAAATGTAAATAAATACCTAAAAATGTTATTTTTATCAGATTGTATGGTGATTTTTATCACATTTATTGAAGTTTTAACCATAATTTATCATACTTGTTTACATTTCTTTTCATTTATCCCATATTTACAATATAGTATGGTAAAATTTGAAGGATTATTTCTTGCAGTGTACATGTATTTATATAAATATTTAATAAATACGACTCTTTTAAATAACTTAATAGCATATTATTTTAAATTTTGACATTATAATATTATATAATTTATTTAAGACGCTTATATCGTATAATTTTAATGTTAAATCTGAAATTCAAATATTATCCACATAAGTAACACATTTCCCGATATACTGTTTTGCGAAATATTTGTCGAACATTGTTGTAAATTCTAGTTTATGTTTGTCGTGCATTTCACGGTCGATGATGTTGGCTAATCAAACACGAAGATGAGTTTCGATGTCGTGGCGTAGTGGTTTTCGCAATCAAGTCGTTTGGTCGATTACTCCCCTTTACGTCACAATATCAACTGCCGGGAAAGTGTACGAAGCAGGGATGTGGTACTGAGAGCGCGTTGGCATTTTGCGGAAGATGCGGATAATTGATGCTTCGGTACAGATTCTTTTGATTTTTCCAGTTACTTCTATTTTTTGTTGCCGTCGATTCTTATTTGCTAAAACCTTTAATACAGACGTCGCCGCTGCGTTCCGATGCGACAATTGGCGTCTAGCAATCTGACGAATCGAGAGTTATGCGGGAAAACCATAATCATTCCCTTGTTCTCAATTTACCGTCTTTGTAATTTTTCTGTAATGGATTCTTCTTCTCAAGTTTGTTTTGTTTATTTGTACATAACTCCGTGATTTCATTTTAAAATACTTAATTTTCATATTTTAAAGTAAAATTGATGTTTGCGGTGACGTATATTCCTATAAATTCGTTAAAACATTTCTGAGATAAGGAGATATTTAGCATAGAAATATTTGGTGGATGCAAACAAATTTTGTTTCATTCAACAAAATAGTTTTGTTGTTATTTAAGTAAACAAATAGTTTTATTAGATCAACAAAATATGAATTCAAATTATATCATTTTGTCATCTTGTTTTTTATTTGAGTCAACATGCTAATTTTGTAAAAGCGTATTAAACGTTTCAGTAAAAGTGTAAATATTTACAAAATATTTTATTCAACTCATATACTTCACAGACAAATTCACAAAATACGCTTAACAAAACAATTTCTTTAATTCAACTATATCATTTTTGTGCGTGTATATTTATTCTTAAATACACAAACCTAAATTTAACAATCGCCTTTATTTATATTTAAAATATCGTAGGTGCATTTCGATTGATTAATTATGATTCTAATTAGGAAATTAATGAATTTATTTATTATATTATAAACTCACATCAGCGATAATAATTGCGTAATTTGTATTATGCAACTATAAAACTTTATTAGCTATTTTAATGCCAACACCTTAATACGATATCAATACATTTGCGTCATTTGCAACGCGGTATATATTTTATGTATACATAATAAAAATATATATAAATCAGGCACCAGAAAGATATTTAGATCAAGTATTGTATGCGACAGTAATGCTTGGTGAGATGTCAGCATATAAGTTGTATATAAATATCATCAAATTTTAAGAAGCTGTATATATTTAGACCTTAAAAAATACATTACGTTTGGAACTGGTCGACTCTAAAGCTGGCTTAAAATTCAAATTGATATATACCATATCAAATCAATTAATATTGTAAATAATAGATACGCGCAATCGATAATGTATATCTACTTGTCACATCAGTACAATACATATATATAGTTATAAAATATATATACGTTGTTGTTGGTCTACACGATATTGTCCGACATTACAAGCAGTGTCGTCATCGGTTTTAATTATCGGGATAAGATCTGATCAAAATGTCATATATATTTGGTAAACAAGGCAAAATTTATACAACTAAGCATTAATCCATCTTTAACGAATTGCATTGAATATTATTTCATATATATAATTGCCAGCTACTGATTACTATATAATTATATTAAGGTATTTGTGTAAAATTGCACGTATCTAACTTATGTTGTTTTGTTATTTTAATTTTAATAATAATGTTTTGCAGATGATTCGATGCGAATAATTGTAGGTTATGTTTTTAATTATTGAACTTTACCGTGAGTAAATCGAATGACGTTTATAAAATATTAAATCTTGAATAATGATTTATGTTATGACTTCTAAGGAATATATATATATATATATATATATAATAATAACTTATATTAATGCTCATATAACTATTATTACTTTAACGTATTCGTGGTATGACGTAACTAATTTATAATGGAATATAATTAGGTATAAACTTCCTAGTAATAACCGTAGATGTAATCGATTGTAATTCATGACAATTTCGTGATCAGCAGGGCTGAGTTCGGACATTCAGAAAAGAAATATTAATCAGGATTTCCGTGTTACAAAGTCAGCGTAATCGATAATCTTAGAAATGCAAAAGTGTCACTGATTAGCGTGTACCAGATGATAAATAGTAGCGACTACTTAGTCTGACGAATTATTGGTAATATCACTTATAAAAGCAAAAAATGCAATTATAAAACGAAAACAAATATTATAAACTCATTGATTTTGTAACTTTAAATGATTCATTTAAATTATATAGTATTTTTGTAAAAATATGCGTGTATTATATGTAACTTATAAATGATCTTTCAAACATAAACTTAATACATTTTTGCGAGATTAAAAGTATTTAGCAATGTTGAAAAGATGTTTTCCTAAACTCTGTAATTTTTAACTTTCTAACAGAATTTAAAAACGTCAATCCTAACTTATTTTTCGTAGTTACAAGAGTTACTATTACGAAATTGTTGTCTAAAGCAAAGTTTCTTCGACTAAAATAATATGTCCAGAATATATAGGTGCATCGTTTAACTGGTTAAAGAAATTTTTAAATATTTTAATTTTAATTTAAGTAATTTGTGAAACATCTTGTCGGCTAATTCTATTTTTATTATAATAATTATTACATACATTTTTATAGAATAATAGAAAATTATAATTTATTTTAATGAAGGTTATGTTCATATATATAAATATATATTATTGATAACAAAGATTAGTATATAATCTTTTGTGGTTGGAATCACGAATTTTTCACAAATATAAATTGTATTTTATAGAATAACATTTAATTTATAAATGGTAAAAAGGCATTTATTATTTTAATTTTATTCTTTCTGATGAAATATATTTTCTGATATTTTTGACTTGCAAATTTCGTTGTAACATTAAATCATATTTGTGAAGTATTATATTCTATAATAATCTTTATTATATATAAGTTTTTATATATGGATTGAATATGGATAATAAAATAATAATAGAATTAATTCATGTCATTGCGTTTGCTTGTTGTTTTTCGATGTCAAATAATTTTCATAATATATTTGAAAATAGTACATTCAAAATCTCTCAAATTTGTATAACATATACTTGTTGAAATGGCGTATGTTGAAAACTGTGATATATATGACATACAATGTGGCATCAACATGACGAACGTCCAGTGAATTATTTTTATTGTAGCAACTTAGGAACAATAGATCACGCGAGCTATCCTTAGTGGACTGGGGAGGTCCCACTGTTGTTTGACTTCTGTTTGAGTCATTATTTAAAAAGTGAAGTTTACAGCCAAGTGCCAAAAACTTGTAAGAACAATATACAAAGAATCAAAAGAACCTTTGAAAAATATTACATCTAATACAGCTCTAAGC
>JABFQC010001388.1:0-19658 GCA_022817085.1 Psilanteris sp. ZL-2020 | reverse complement strand
ACATATGTTTATATATATATATATATATATATATATATATATATATATATATATATATATATATATGTATACACGTCATTATACAGATCAGTGTCCAAACTCAGCTAATCCACAGACCAAGCTAAAACAGGTGTTTACATAATAACAAAGCATGAGACGTACAAAAAAGTGAACAGCACGAAATGGCCATCGGTGCCCGTATCACTTATCTGCAATCTCTTCTCCTTTCATCAAGCATCAAACAACACTTTCAAAGACATCTCGAGAAGACTTACAACAAACGACAAAAACAGAAAGAAACAAAGAAAGAAAGAACGAAAAAAAAACACGAAAGTGAAAGAGGAAAACGGAATAAAACATTAAAACAAGAGTAATCTTACTTCATAATGAGTATCTCAATGAGAGCAGCTGTTAATTTAATAACCGTTTTGTGAGCTTGCACAAGACGCGGTGGCTATCTCGCGTTACAATCAGTACATTAGAAACCGACGAATTTCTCAAAGGTGTCGTGCTCGTTGTCAAAGAGGCGAACCATCGAACGTGGACGTCCTTGCGACATCGCAACGACAACCACGATCGTCGTAATAATCGTAACGATGATTACTACGGTGTCACAAGATATCGGCATGGGTGTGGAGCGATTTGAAAATTGCTTCCAGTATAATTATAACCGTGCGATTTGTATCGTTAGGTAAACAGCATTTAATAACACGTTATTATTACAAAATAAAAATAACGATTCAAACAGACTAGTTCCATTCAATCAAGATACACGGGCACCTTCTCTTCTCCTCCACCTTCCACTTCCCCGCCGCCTCTTGACGACGACGACGACGACGACGACGACGACCCCTCCCCCTGCCGCTCTTTCTAATTTTACACACTTTCGATCGCGAAAAGCTCCGGCCGTGACGTGTCGCAATTCAATCAAAATGCAAAAACACAATAACTGCAGCAAGTTTATCAGAACTTCTTTTATTGATCCGTATTGTTTGATTGACAACGTTCGTATGCAGTCTGGTCGCTATTTACATGCACGCGAGTACAAAAAAGAAACAAACGTAGGAGCTCGCAAGCGTCTTGATTCTTCACTAGATGTCTTTGTTCAGTAACTACGAATTCGCAACGAATAAAAAGCGAGCGTCGTAAGGAAAGAAAAACAAAAAATAAAAGGAAAAGCATAAAAACGGTTTTCGCTGGGCGCGACATCAGGTTGCGGCAAAATTTCGGCAAACCAGGGGGAACGAAATGATTGTCGACGTGGTTGTATCAATTCGAAGGTACGCAATATCACGTGCAATAACTCTTTTATTTATTACATATATATATATTTATATATATATATATAATTTAAGATTTGCATTTGTCCTACACTCTTTATACATTTCTTTATTCTCTCTTTCATTCTCGCTCTATATATACCATTATCTCTGTTTATATATATTTATACATTTATGTATATGTAAAACAAATATATATATTTATATATATATATTTATTTTTTTATATAATAAAATGGTCGTTTCGAGAAAAACTTTCGCCAGGGTATTGATTCTTATAAAAATCACACGTGTTTTGAAAAACAACGAAATTTGTTGCGTTTCCATGTATCGTTATTACATTATCATTATCATCATCATCATCATTAAAATTACCCTATCTTCGATGATTACACATTTTCGGCTCGAGCACGCCGTTGATCCGCGAATACTTTATACAATGATGCAATCACGATTTCTTTACGTTTCAGATACGTCGAGTACCTCAATTCAAACTGTGTTCACAGCCACAGATCGTGTTATCAAAGAAACCAAAGGAGTAGGATAAAAACGGGGGACAAAAAGGGATGAAAAAGTAAACAATAAAAAAAAAGAGAAAAGAACAAGGCAAAAGTGGTTTATCCTTAACAAGATACGTTATATGTGTATACATATATGAATGTATGCGAGTGTGCACGTACCGGCCATCCATTCGTCGGATTAGTGCTATAAATAATGGAGACGCGACAGAAGAAGTGAAGAAAAGAAAAGAAACGAAAAGTGAGAGAGAAAGAGAGAGCGAGAAGGAAAGAAAGGAAGAAAAATTTCGTGGGGCGGAGAAAAGGGGAGGAAAAGAAGAAATGAACGCGAGGCTGCGGTACCGCGGGCGACGTATAATTGGCGGTTTTAATCTAAATATATCCGCGATCGAATTCCCTTCGAAAAATCGCACGACGAAGAGAATGGGACGCGGCGTTGGGTGGCGCGCGTGCGCGAATAGCGCCGTGACGTCCGGATCCGCGAGGCCGATTTTTTTGCCACTTTTCAATGCACATTTTGTAATTTTTTTGTTTGTTTGTTTGTTTCGTTGGTTGTGGTAATTATAAATGCATGTATGTATTAGTTATTATAATCATACGTAAGTTTTGCGAAGCAAGCCTTCTACATAGTCCTATATGTATACATACATAAAATAAAACGAAGATAAAAATAAACAGATCGCACGGCCGAAAACCCATTTGTTATCGGTTGCGAAACTGAAGCGCGATAAAAAGGCGATCGGCATATTATACGCGTGTGCCTGCTGCTCGCAATATATATTCGCTCGCCTATTGGACATAATGTATTCAGCGATCGCTCGTATCGTCCGTCCTCCTTCCGTCGGCGTCTGTATCACGGGCGACGATACGAGCGCGTTCAGATACACATTCATCGGAATTACATTAAAAATACGTGTCTCCGCGACACACAGCGCTTATCACTAAAATATATATATATATATCATTTAACAGAAAAACAATACGTGTATTTATATATAACGCATGCGACGATGCGAGCACACACACACATATATATACATATATGTGTATATATATCTATATCCGTCCAACACTTAGGCACAAATTTCACACGACCGGGCGGCGAGGCGCGAGGGTGCGCGCGCCCGTCCGTTTGACGCTGAGAGACATCGGCGAGACTAAAAAAAGAAACGAAAACGAAAAGTGAAGGCGGGGAGGGGGTTGGGAGAGGGGGTGGGGGTGTTGGGTTAAAAAAAAGGATTAAAAAAAGGAACCCCGGTTGATCGCGAGGCGCGGCCCGGAGCGTGGCTCGGCCGCGGCCGCGCTCGTAGACCCACCGCTATGCCGTCGCCCGTGGCCCATACGCGTATATATACACAAAAACCGCGGGCGCGGTCCGTGCCTATATATGCGCGCGCGACCACGGCGCCGGATATGCGTGGATGGGTGTACCGGCGGTCGCACTAGGAATCGAATTGCGGGCCTGGTTCGTGGGTCAGGCCGCGGCGGTCGGCGCGGCTCTAGGCGTCGCGCGGGCGCGCCCCCTCGTGGCATCACGACAAACAAGTCATCCAGGAGTTGCAGTTACACGTGTAGCAGGGCGCGGAAATGAGCGGCGCGTAGTAGTAGCCGTTGTAGACGTAGGGCGGCCCGGGCGAGAGCTGCTGCTGGCTCAGTCTTTGCTCGCAGAAGACCTGGCTGGCGAGGCTCTCGATGAGGGCGATGGTCTGGCGGCGCTCGTGGCCCATCAGACAGACGGTCGACTGGCAGACCACGCTGCGCAGCAGCAACAGGTACTGGAACTTGAGGGATTCTTCTTCCCCGACGAAGTGGTTCCAGAGGTAGCTCTCGAGCTTGGCGCGCTGCTGGGCGAGGTCCGGGAAGTCGATGAAGAAGCGCGAGCACATGTAGCGCTCGAGGGTCTTGATGTGCTGCGGCTGCGAGGGCTTGTACATCTTGACCAGCAGGTTGCAGTACTTGAGCAGGCCGCCGCCGCGGATCTCCTCGGGGTGGCGCGTCGAGATGAGCTTCTTATGCAGGTGGTAGAGCGCCTCCTGGAAGTCGCCGTAGACCGACTCGCCGACGACCGTCGGGTAGAAGTTCTCGGCGATGGGCAGCTTGCTGCACTCGTAGAAGAGCAGCAGCGAGTCGAGGATGATCTGGAACGAGTCGACCGAGAACTCGAACTGGCGGCGCATCGTGTCGACGAACTTGAGCTCGACGTTGCGCTGGCCCCGCGCGTTCCCCAGCGAGATCAGCGACCAGCGGTCGCCGTCGTTGTTGTTGACCTTGACCATTTTGCTCACGTACGCCTCTTTGAGGCTGCAGGTGGTCATGCGCTTGCGGCTCACGCCCTCGGGCAACAGGTCGAACAGGGAGCCCAAAACCGCGGCTTTCACGCGGTCGTAGTGGCGCACGCTCGTCAGCTCGACGCCGAATATCAGGTCAAGGTCGTTGTACGGCTGCGACTCGGTCGCGAGCGTGTGCGACGCCACGCCGCCGTTCAGCCGGATGTCGCGGATCTTCATGCCCGCGCCGCCCACCGACGGGTCGGCCTCGAGCTTGTTGCGCACCACGCTCACGAGGTCGCGCAGCCGGATCTCGATGGTCGGGAAGTTGCCGCTGCCGTGGATGCTCACCACCTCGTTCATCACGTCGTTGAGGCGGCGCACCTGCTCGAAGCTGAGCACGGCCATGCGCTGGGGCGAGTGGCTGGCGCCGGGGCCGCTCTCGTGGCTGGGGTTGGCGCCCGGGTAGGCCGCGGGTTCGTCGCCGCCAATCAGCGCCGGGAACGCCTCGGCGTAGCTGTTGTAGCTCAGGGTATCCATGGCTGCTCGTGGAAGGCCGGTCGGCTGGTGCTCTGCGGGGCTCTCACGGCTGCAAAACAAAATATGGCCGTCGTTAGTTTTGGTTCATCTTGTCGAACACGCGCGCGTCATCGGCGTTATTGCACTCAGAAAACAATATTTTTATTTCGTGCGATCTCGCATTGCCAAAACCTCACTAATTGAATAGTGATCGACGCCGGCCAATCAGATAACGGGACTCGATTGGTTCAACCAATGAGCGGCTTCAATAAAATATTACAATGCAAATTGTACAATTTCGTTTTCTCAGTGCAATATGAAGGTTTAGGAATTAAGTCGACAGCGTCTCAAATAAGACGTCCGTCTGAATTAAGAGAAATAAAAATTAAGACTTTTTTTAGTAGTGACCATTCTTAATTTCAATAGAAAGGTTTCTCCCCGAGATTATAATAATCTTAATTTGAACTATCTCAAACGTCTTACATGAAGATATTATATGACTTGACATTTGTATCGTTTTTGCGTCAAAAGTAACCAGTAAAAAAATGCTCGGAAAATAAGAACCCTGGATCCATCCGCGCGCAAACAAAGACCGCCTCCTGTCATCTCCGTCTCGCTCACGCGTTCACCATTCGAGCGTCTTTGTTGCGTAATTCTCGTGACGGTTCGGAATTGCGCGAAGTCGTTCGGCGAAAGTGATCCTTCAAATTCGCGTCGACCGAAGGAAAACAATTCGACGCGGAAAATGACGAAACCCGTTTGAATCGGACGCGCTCGACGATACCGCGGCCAAAGCGAAACGCGCGCGCTGACATTTACCATCGAATGTGCGCACAAAAGTGCGCCGTAGTGTTGTTGTTTGGTTAAACAGTAATCGCTATCAAACTACTTTAGTGGTTACTGAGGTGACACGCTGGCAACGGAATCACTTGTATACGCGCGTGTGTATGTATATATATATATATTTATACACATATACATTATCAAATAGAGCAGTGAACGAGAGGCTATATATAAATATATATACATATGCGCGCAACATTAACACTCAATTACCACACCGGGTAATTATAGCCGACTAAAAAAAAGATTTCTGAAATTACGTTTACTAATGCAAGATAATGATAATGATATGAAAAAGGAAAGGAGTCAGAGAAAAGAGAGAAAGGACAGAGAAAGAGAGCGATTGTTCGGTATAACGCGGCGCGCGTGGGTACGAATTATATATAAAACTGTAATTGATTTGCTTTTTTGTTTTTGTTTTTGTCGATCAACAGGATGAAGAGCAGAGAGAAAAACATCGCGCGCGGCGAACGAATCGAACGTCGGCGGCCGAGACGGTTTCGTGGGAACGACAATAAATCGATCGCAATTACGCCCACTCGTTTGGCCCGCGTGACTCGCTCGCAATGACACGCGATTCGAAAAAGCAATCAAAACAACGCGATCGGGGACAAAACGACCGTCAACAAATCAACAAAGCAGCGCGCGGCCAAAACAAATGGCCCGACGGCCCGGATCAAAACAAACCGGGTCGGGCGCAAACCGAACAACAACAAACGGCGAACGTAAACAAACGGATGACGGGCGCGCGGCAGCGACCGATAACAAAGCCGTCCGGCTTCGTAAACAAAACGCGAATCCAAGGTAACGCGCGTGCATTCTTCGGCGCCGTAACATTCCGCAAGAAAGTTGCGCTCCTTTCTAGCGCGCTCGCGAAGCAGCGCCGAGCGAACGCGAAACAGGTGACATAACGCCACGGCTCGGCGAGTTCGTTCGGTTGGTTCGGCGCGTTCACTGTCATGGCCCGTCCCGGCGCCGGTTTCTCGCGCGAAAACCATACGGCACGGTTAATTCCGAAACCCAACCGCGATCGCGGTGCTATTCGATGGGATTTCGGCGACTTTGGGCGGGTTGAGAATAGGGGCGAGAGGGACAAAGACAGAATGTAAACAAACAAAAGCAGACTGTACAAATCAAAAACATAATAAACAAAAAGAAATGAAAATATAAACAAACGGGAAAGTACGACGCGGACAAAAACACAAATGTAAATAAACAAACCAAGTGCGAGGAACAAGGACGATCGGAACAAAGCAGGACAAAACGAAGTAAGACGAGAAATTGAAAGTAAATGGGGTAGGGGTTTGGGGGATTCGAATCTAACGTTGGCGCCGAGCAGAAAAGTCACGCTGGCATGGTATTTTCAACTAAAAATAATCATTCTTTATGTAATGATGCAAGATAAAGTGAAGTAAAAGTACATTATTCCGGATAGTTTATCATAACGGATAGGTGGTATTGCAAGTTTCGTGGCGTCGGGAAGGGCGGGAGGGGCGACGGCGGCGACGGCGGCGACGGAGGAGGGAAATGCCTATCCGATTTGATAAATTAAATCAGCGGGCAAATTGCAACGGATAAGGTCTAATAATACTTTCTGATTTGTAAATTAAGCAGGATCGCGAGTCGCAAACAAAAGGTTTCGGTCGCGGCGGCGTCGCAGTTGCGTGTCGCAACGTAACCAGCGGGCGATTTCGCGTTTTGCCGATTGCGTCGCGCGCTGCCAAACGCGACGTGTCATCGTCGGCGACTCGCAGGCCGCGCTGATAAACACTTCGGTGCGAGCCAAGAGCGCGGCGCGCGCCGTCGCCGGGACCAAAAATAGTCGACGGCCAAATCGGTGGCGTCGGTGCGACGCCGCCACCCGCGACCTCGGCGGATCGAGTGACGCGCGACGGCGCCCTTGAACACCGGGTGCGCGCGCTCAATTGGAATGACCGCAAACCCGATCGAACGACGATTCGACGACGACAAATTTATCGCGGTTTGATTGCGCGCATTTGTCGGTGCGGGTTTTTAGCGCACGCGCGCAATCGGATCCCGACGGATGGAGGCGGGAAAAAGGAGAGCGCGAAAATTTCGAAAATCGGATCTATTAAAACACGGACAAAAGATACAACGGTGGCGCGATTGACCGCGCCATATTGCGCGAGCGCAATTTGGCGCCGTCGTGGATCGCGCCGCGTAGACCACCGTCGATTACCTCAGTCGCCGACGAAAGCTCGGTTATCTAATTTCAGCATAATGATACGCGCCGGCCGCATAATATAATACTTTCTCAACGACGGCGGCGACAAACAAGCCGCCGACGAATGGGATCGAGAGTAAAAGTACGGTCAATTATTCGGATCAGTCAAGGTCGCGCGCGGCACTGGAGCACCTTGGCGACGGAATCGGTGCGTTTTCGTGCTTTTGCGCGCTTTTTCGGGCCCGAAGGTGAATACGTCCCGAGTCGTTGCGTTCGGCGAACGTGGTGCCTGGTACCAATTTGCGCGCCGCCCGATCGACGGTCGGATCGCGGATTGCGCGCGATGGAAGGGGCGATCCGACGGGACGCACCGTTGATCGAACCTTTCCATCGCGTTGCGCCCGAGCGCCAACGGGCGCCAGCGTCCGAATTGCGGCGCAACCGTCGGGAATGCCCGAATTACGCGGGTCGAGCCTGGCGGCCGCGCAAGACGGTACCGGACGCGAAGCACGCGCCGATTGCGTAACCGGCAACACGGCCGAAGCCTGGCAATATGTTAGCGGACAAATGGTGGCGCGGTCGGCGTCGGCGGCCAGGGTTCCGGCGCCCGAACCCGGCGCCGGGTTTGACCGCGGTTTCGGTACCGGATATCAAAATGTCGCGCGCGCGTCGCACGTCGACTTGACACTTGCCTCGGCGGTCGGGTGGTGTGCGACGGCCCGTCGACCAACTGCGCAGACTCTGCCAAATGTGATCGCGCGGTCCCAGGAAGACGGGCTGCGCCCGTCGGCATGGCCCGGTGGTGCGACCCGCGTTTCGACTTGGCTCGCGGTTGCGGCGCGGAATCACTCAATATGTTACACCTGCGAGTCGTTCACTTTGCCGAGAAACGCGCGACTGATGAGAACCAGCGGTGAACTGAGCCACGCTGAGTGAAAGGCGTCTAGGTCGAAGCATTGCAGCGACGGAAAACCGAACACAAGTGACCTAACGCCGAGCCGCGGAGGACACGGAGCCTTGGCTATCGAGACGATGAGGCAACGCGCGCGCATCGCCCGGACGAATTTCGTTGGCTTCGGTCGGGTTTCGGCGAAGGCCGCAGGAGACAAAAGGAATCCGGTCGGTGGGTCTTGGCTCGAGACGGGGCCAGGCGTCTGACTTTAAGACGTCGGACGGGCACGGCAAGAACGAGTGTCTTAACCTGAGACGTTGGTCGTAATAGAGAGGGCCGTCGGGAATCATAATTTAAGACACCGCGATCGAGGCATCGGGTGTCTTAATATAAGACGCTGGTATTAAGCCAGTACGGTTTAAGATCGGGTGTATGATTTTAAGACAGTGTATTGTTTTGAAAAAACAGATGCATTGAATAAACTCATCCGCGTCTTATTTCAAGAGATTAATATTTTGGATACTATTTGACAAGTTTTGCTTCACGTCGTGCAACGGTTTTTAGCCAGTGTAGGACATTTTAAGACACAGACGTCTTAAATAATTATATCTCGATTCATTACTCGATATCTCACATGAATTTTCAAACATCTGTCTTGGGCATTTGATGTTCCACTATATACCAAACAAAACCATTAAATTTTAAATACCGAATGTAGCTTAATTTAAAACGGTTGTTTTCAATAAAGACATCAAATGTCTTATAATGTAAGGGAATAACTTTATACTTTAAGACATTAAGTATTTTACCTCGAACTTTATGTCTTGTTTTATGATATCTATACGTTTAACATTTTAGGGTTTTTTTTTATTGTATATCGGAGTTATAGGATATTTTATGAAGTTTCCTTTTAAACAATCATTTGTCTGAATTAAATACGTAAGCAAATTCATGTAAAACTGGATATTTTTTTAATAATATCTTTTGCAGTTTAAGACATATTATATCTTATTTGCAGACATCGTATCAAAACAATATGACCAACTCGACGCCACCAGCGTCTTCTTAAATCCATCGCGTTATTAATACTTTAAGACGCTGCGGTCTCAGCAGACAGTTTTGTCCTCAGATCACTCTAAAAAATGTTATACCTGCACTGAGAGAAATAAATTACTATTTATTTCCTTAATTTGGAATTATAAGAGAAAAATAATAATATTTACTATTTTTAAAAGGAAAAAGTAAGTTTTATACATAGAAATACTACTTTATCATAATATATTATTTTTAAAAATACTAAATATTATCATTTCTCTCTTATGATTCCGAATTAATGATATAGATAGTAATTTTTCATCATTTATTTCTCTCATTTTTCCGTATGCTGATTTTTCTCCAATTGACAATATTCTAAAGAGAACACAGTTAAAAAAAAGTGTCTTGGAAGTCACGATTTTAAGACACGAAGTGACTTATTGAAGTCACCAGGTGTATTTATACAAAATATTGTACACTTGATTAAGACGCTTTGTGTCTTAAATAAGACATACGTATTATAAGTTTTTTTTATTATAAGTTTCGGATTAATATTCCGCATTGTCTGAGGCATTCTAATCATACACGCAAAACAATTTCAGTTTAAAATTTTGCATAAATCGTATTCAGAGTTCCTCTCATGCACTATTCGATCCGATATCCGTCTGTGATTACCGGATTCCGCTTACGATAAGTGGATATTGTTTAGAGTGACGGGACCATTTTCGTCGTTCGTTATTGGTACTCGTAATTGCAGCCCGGACGACGCGGAATCGAATGCCGAAAACGATACGGTTTCTGGTTGAGCGGTTCGCAAGAGATTTTTGAATATTTATGATCGGTCATGTCATCGTCGCAGGAGACCGAGTCAATATTTATGCGAAAGGAATGTGGCGTACGAAGGAGAACGGCCGAATGCGGGCCACCTGAGGCAAACTGAGAGTGCAAACGGAGCGAGGGAGAGAGAGAGTGAGAGAGGGGAGTAGTGGAAAAAAAAGGAGAGAAAAAGATCGGTCTCGATCGGCTGTTTAGCATGCGACAGCGCGGGAGCAAAAAAAATGATAGAAATGATAAGCTGGTTTACGGCCGGTGATATATGATTCGAGTTTGCATCGGGTGTCCGCGCTAATTGACATTACAATGTTGACACTGCACTTTCTTCAGTTGCGCCGCGATTAGCCGCGCTTTAATACGATTGCAAAATTTGATTCAAACAAATTTGAATAATAACACGTTTCTTTTATATCAAATAAATTATTCCAAGAAATCCGTTCGCTTATCGCGGGAACAGTCTCTCACTTGGACACTTATGTTAACTATTTCTTCATTCCTGGTTTCATTTCCTTCGGCGGCTGTTTTTTTCTTTTTCTTTTTTTTTCTCTCTCTCTCTCTCTTCCTTTTACCGTGATTTTGTTGCTCTTTTCTTGTTTCTTTTGTTTCTTGTTTTTGTTTCTTTTTTGCTTCTGGTCATATTGGTTTTTGTTTCGTTTTTTGCTTACTTTTTGATTTGTTGTTGTTTTTTGTTCTTTTAAGTTTGTTTTTCATTCTTTATTATATGAAAACATTGTGTCCACAGTATTTGTTCCTTCCTGTCGACTTTTATTCACAAATTGACACCTTTTTGGAAAAAATGAAACTGGCTTGAATTCACGAATGTTTGTCAAGATAATGTTGTAGTAATTATCAACCGTGCAATTTTTCAGTGGTTTTTTGCTTTGCGGGAATCACCGCGGGATTCTAAATTTAGCTTTTTTTTCTCGAACGGTAATATCAATTCTAATCTGTTTGTGTTGGCGCGCACGATAATGTGTCATTCGTCTTGTTTATATACACTAATTTTATAGTTTCAAGCTCAATTCCGTTTCATGTGTTTTTAAACGTCATTTTATTGCAAGGGTTTTTTACGTTTATTTTTGTTACTTGTACGTGTTTAAATTGAATAATTCTCATATTGCTCATTATCTACGAATTTTGAAGTCTTCCTGAGAGAAACACTGGTGACTCTAATTAACCTAGTTAGTTGAATTATCTTGAGTAAAATGTTCCAATTTTGGTTACCAGATTGTTGGTTTATTTAAAGCTAAGGTATGGTTATTTTAACCAATTATGACAAAGCATTGATGCAAGTCAAATGTGATTGTACATTTTGTACTAAATGTTTTCAAAAATTGTATTGAACAAAAAAAAGTTTCATTCGTTATTATTACAAGCTAAAATACAAAAGCTTTATTCAAATATGAAAGGTTAAATATAACCGTGTTTAAATCTACAACTAATTAGTTTTTGTAAAGCGTATTCAATTAATTAAAATATAATACTAAAATATGTTATTATTAATTCCAATTAAACAATTAAATTATATTACAATTAGCATACAAGTTCTAAAAATATCTTGAAACTTTGATATTATCTTCTGTTTTTGTTAAAAAATAAGTAAAATTGTAAACATATTGTCAACCTTCAAATTGTTCTAGCAATAAATAAAAGTGTATCGTAAACGAAGCAAAAATTGATGTAAATATAAGAATTTTATATGTAAACAAAAATCATTTTAACATAAACAATACTTTAATGTAAAGAATTCCATAATATTTATAGTAAAATTTACTCCTAAATTTTCCGCCATATTAATTTGTATTCAAAATACCCCATGTATTTTAAATGTAAAATGTAACTTTTATCGAAACAATTAATTTTGCTCTGATTACAACACAGTCTGTTTGAATGAAAAATAATTTCTCAACCACAGGCCCTGTCGCCAAAAATCTACAAAATAAATAATTTTTATTTCTTTAAACTACTAAAACTAACCGAATTCGTCTACGCGAATCAGCGTGACGAATTGCCATACGTCTGTCTTCGTCGCTCTCGCAGTCATCCCGCATACAACGCGAGACAACATTACAACGCTCACTTCCCAAATCCGCGCAATCGAGCAACTCGATTCGCGCATTAATGAAAGAACGATCGACTCCTTCGTAACACCGAAACCCCGCGCATACCGTTTTCTTCCGATATCGATCTACGCACCGCGAGTTATCGACAACTCCGGGATACGATAATCGCCGATAGCCGTTCGATTTTAAATTTCAATTTCATCTTGCGTAACACCAAAGCCACGAGCTTTACGAAGCAGCGATAACGCGGGATTCGCGTCCAGTCAACCGAATACTCTCGGAAAATCGACCGGTTCGCGTTTCCTCGCGCGAAAAACCGCCTCCGAGGGCGGCGTGGTTACACCCAACCGTACCCGAACCCGACCGGTATCGCGATTAAACGGCGCAAACGCGACTCGAATGTTATCCGGGTTGTGAAAAGAGGCCGTAAGAAGTGGTCTTATTTGAAGATACTTACGCTACAGAAATAGTTGGAGTAGACGTTAAGATGAGTGTTCAAGGCGTAGAATTGTCATCAACGGCTGAGAGGACTGTCTCGATGCTGCGACGAGTCTGAAAGTCAAAAACAATTTTTGGTTAGGCAATTAATTGTGTTTGTTAATGAAGTTAGGGGGCCGAGTTGATGACTCTTTTTTTAGACATTTTCGGGCCAGAATATTAAAAATTAGAAAAAAAAAAGAAAAAAAAAAGAAGGAAAAGAAAAGAAAAACATACATTGGTATATAAAACAAATCCGATAAATGCAAAAAAATAATAACCAGCAAAAATTAAATAATAACAAATAAAAAGCATAAATAATTAAAACAAAAGAAAACTCAACCGAACCGATCGAGCCGGTGGAAATTTACCGGTCATTCGTCAACCCTGATCGGAGGGGTTCGCACTGCGCGTCGTTATATACGGTTTGCGCACGCTCGAACCGATTTATTTCTGGCTTTGCCAAACGAGATCCGAGGAGTGGCCGTCAAAGGGACGCACGCGGACTGAAATTATTTCTGGTCGAATAGAGCGAACCTTTCTCTCCTAATTCCCGGCAACGCCATAAATGCGGTGTTCGTTAAGTACCGCCTTATTAATTCGGTCTCCCATCGACTGTTGCAATCAAATCCGACCTTTCAACGTGACCCGATTTGCATCGAAATATCGAGATATATATGTATGTATATATGTATATATATTAGTGTATCGCAACCGCGCGAACTCGCCGGATTAATCGCGCATCGAATTTCGACACCACGATTATGGCGTTGGAAAAATATGCGCGCGCAATTGTCATGGACGGTCCGGCATTTCGGAATTTTTTGTTTTTTCAAACTCGCGGATTTGATCGCGACTTTTTGCGTTGGAAGATCAAAACCCGGCGAGTAAGACAGCGCTGAAAATTGGCTATTTTATTTGGTTATTTTATCTTCACTTGTGTACAGAAAAGTATTGTGGAAAGTCTAATTGTACAGGTATATAAATGATTAATAAATTTTAATGTCTGTAAATGAGCATATATGCAAAATAATTTTCATTGTAATATTTAGCAGACATCTATTAAACATAATTGGAAGGTTATTTAAAATAATTAACCATAAAGAAAGCCAAGGTCGAAATCAAAGTTCAGTTAAATTTACCGAATTGCAAAGTAAAAATTATTGAATCGTTACAAAAAATACAAATCATTTTATGAAGCTTTCATGTTTCTGAAGTCAATATTTGTTCTACTAGGAAATATAGAATAAAATATGTATATGTTACATATATATAGTATGTTTGTTATTAGTCATGGTAAAAATTGCATTTCAAAATTATTTGCACACAAAAACTATAAGAATAATATTAGTTTTTTGATATTCTAATACACTCAGCAATAATTTATTGCAAATTATTATAAATAAATGATGACCGAAATGTTTGAACAATATTTATGAATATTTTGAAACCATTTGTTTTCCAGTAACCAAATACCGATTATTAGACAATAAAATTATAAAACATCTAATCACGTAAAAAGTTCACCAGCGTATAAATTAGAATTCAACATACAAGAACGGCCCCGAAATTTTTGCGCTTATTTCGTTATTCGGAATGTAAAATTTTCAATATGACGTAATTTTAATTAGGAAACATATGTCCACCGCGTTTCAAACGGTTTTAAATAACAGGTTAAATTTTTCGTCATTTTTGTACGGCGTGTATTGAATGATTCAAAACTTGTTCAAATGAGGGTCACCTTCGCCTGCAAAAAATATCATTCACATGTCTTAATCTAAGACATCACACTTCATTTAAGACTACGATGTCTTAATATCAGATAGACATATTGCTTGTATGTATTATTTCATCAATTAAGACGGTGGTGTCTTAAATCAAGACAAACGTATAGATTTAATTTTGTAATGTTTCTATATTAATAAACGAGTATTTACTTTAATATTACAATTAAAACATACAAGTTTCGAAAGGTTAAATTCGTTTTTATTTTTAATTATAACAGTCTTAATTAAATGGATACATTTAAGTATTGAATTTTGGTATCGCGAATGTACACCCACCGCCATCGATTCGTGCCCCCCTAGATTGCTCTTACCTTATCTATTCATGTGTTATTTTTATGGAACTAACAATCTAGGGGGGCACGAATCGATGGCGATGGGTGTAGTGCTATAAAATTAATTAAACTTTGGACAAATAAAACCAAAATCATAAAAACAATGCATACAAATTTATAAATTATTCATATCGTTTATCTTAGAATATCATCCAAACGAAGAATAATCAATAAAAATAATTGTTACCACTGATTACAATAACGATTACCGATCGTCACAATAATTACGAATGCAAGTTTTAACTTCATGCGATACGCATGCGCCATCCGCACTACAAGGTTTCAAAGGTAGCAAAGTACAGATTTTCCAATTTCTCACATTAATAACCGATTTTCTCAGCATTTGTCAAGTCGCAAAACCAAAAATCGGCCAAACGAAGAACCGAACACAAATCGAACGCGGCGTTGACGGGAAAAGGAAGAACCGCGGATGCGTCGCGAGCTGATCGATCGCGGTCTCTTCCGCGAGTCGATCCGATTTCGGCGCCGCGCCGAAAACCTGAAGGCCGAATTCGTATTATTAGTATTTATATTAATTTCTAAATCAAACGGTAAAAAAACGCCGCGGATTCGGCCTTGACATATCACCTTAAGGTGGAACTCGAAGGCCGCCGAATTATGGCGCGCTCGAATTTCGCATTCCAGCGGGTTTTTTCGGACGCGACGAAGGTGACGTGTTATTGTATCTATTTAAAATCGGCGCACGATTTTTGGGTTGGTTTCGGGTTCGCTTCTTGCTGGCGAGACCAAGACAACGCGGAAGACGATGGAGACTGAATGACGTGAATGACGAATTGTTTATTTCCTTGCGCCGATAAGTAATAATCGCGCGCAAACGAGTTTGGAGTGTTTGAGACGAGTGAAGTTGAATGGATCGAAATCGTATTGTCTTATTCGATTGGATTTCCTGCACTAGTATTTTATTTTTGATATGCGCGTGGACAAAGTTATTCGTATCAACACTTAAGTGGCGTTAAATACATAAGTGTAAATATTAGTATAAAATTTACTACTGAGAAAATGAAATTGTACAATTTACATTGTAACAGTTTGATGCTCATCATCGATTACTATCAAATTGTAAGACTAGTACAATGTGAAATTGTACGACTTACGATGTACATACACTGTAAAAACAAGTGTTCTGAAAGTGTTTTTCATACGTTCCTAGTTCTTTAATACTAATGTTTGTAAACATCAAAATAGAACATTTTAAACGTCTTTAAGAAATAACGCTTATAAGTGTTCCAAAAAGCTTCATAAACATTTTCTACGGAACACTTCTTTTTACAGTGTAGTTTCCCTTACGATTTTATTTTCTCAGTGTAGATTTTATAAAGATAGAATAATAGCATTTATACCAAATATTCTTATATATACACTGAGAAAATGAAATTGTACAATTTAATTATTAATATTTTGAGGCTTCCAGTTGGTTAAAACAATTAAATTCTGACATCTCATTGGCCCGCATAATTATTATTTGAATTTATAAATGTTTTACAATATGACATTGTACCACGAACGATGTGCATGGTTCTCCTTACAATTTCGTTTTCTCGATCACGAGTATATACTATACTTTTTCGTTCAGTATCAGTAATCTTTATACAGTAAATATATATCTGAAATTGTGGTGTATTTTTCATGCAAAGACTAGTAATTTTTAACGCAACTTTGTCCTGCAGATTCATGTTTGTTATACGTTTTATTAAGTATGCATTACAATAATCATTGCAATTTAATTATCTATTTAATAGGGTTCTGTAAAGCGACATTAATATTCGTGAATACTATTTATCATTTTCTATACGACGAAGAAAAAGATAAAATAAAGTAAGATGAATTTGT
Organism: Psilanteris sp. ZL-2020; assembly: GCA_022817085.1. Classification (NCBI taxonomy): domain Eukaryota; kingdom Metazoa; phylum Arthropoda; class Insecta; order Hymenoptera; family Scelionidae; genus Psilanteris; species Psilanteris sp. ZL-2020. The sequence continues at coordinate 2,775 of JABFQC010001388.1, read as the reverse complement.
AACGGGCTCGTATAATGTATTCATATTAGTAGTCAATGTTACGTATTGATTTAAATGTATTTTCACGTTGATGTCAGATTTCTTAACAAGTGATATACTATTAAACGTATTATAATAAAAATAAATATATACATATAAAGGTGATTGTTTGTTTAAAAAATGTATAATTAATAAAATGTAAACATTCATAATTATCAAATTTGAATACATTTATCCGAATTTTCTTATCTAATTTGATAAAATTTGGAAGGTTATTTTCTTAAGCGTGTCGTAATTTTAATCATCTTTTATTGAGTATCATAATTTTATTATTAATATATATAAAGTCATTTAAAAACAATGTAAATATTAACTGACGTTATGTCACGTTGTAACTTTTACTTTTTTTTTTCACTCAATTTAACAAATTATATTTCTAATTACTTCAACTTGACGAGAAACTAGTACAAATTTCATCGAAAATTATAAAATCACAGAGTGGAAAATAATATAAGAAAATTAACAACTTTAACGCATTAGTATATTGAAAATTGCACAATATATATTATATAGTAATTTTTACATTACTATCATATATTATAGTGGTATTCATATATATATAAAGTAATTTTTCTTCATATATATACATTTCATTTTCCTCAAGATTTCTCTTTAAATGCTAAAAACAACACCAAAATACCCAATAAAATATTCAGTATCATGTATTTGAATCAGACAACACACTTCTTATGTACACAGTTAATTTTTATTCCATTTACTCGAGTATCCTACTTTTACTATATAGAATATTGTAATTTTATCAATAACTTTTCTTATCCAATCTACATACATAAAAAATCCATGTCCAACTGTAAAAATATATATATATATATAAATATTTCAAATACTATCACCTTATTATCTGAACACTAATTATCTGCATCTTCAACGAAATGGGCGATATTCTGAATCGCTAATTGCTCAAATCGTCAATGACTATCTCCGGCCGCTGAATCGAAAAGTTACGATATTGATTTAACGTTATAAAGGCAGCACTGAAAGCTTACGATATGATCGACAATCACACGGCATTCGATTTATTTTTGTCGGATGTAGGATAGTAGGTAACGGTGTTCGACCATTTGCGGCTCGCGCAATTTTGTGCGTCGATAAGAATTGTTGTAACAATTTGCCGCGGGAGTATGGCGTCGTCGTGCTGAAAAAACGATTCGTCTTACGCGCGACATTTGTGGGTTATGTGCGCAACTTATGAGCGTTCAATTTAGCCATAAATAAGACATATAAACATAGACAAACTTAATCAAATATAAGTTTCGATAAAGCGTCTTATTTTAAGACCCCGGCGTCGCAAAAGGACGCGCGAATGTTCCGCATTCGTACAGATAAGATATTCAAACTAAACCAATCGTGTCTTAGATTAAGATATTTATGTCTTAAATGTCTTTAATATAGCAAAATAATTACAAATTTCAAATTAAATTGATTAATTTTTGTTAATTTCTTTTAAGAGTGTCTTAATTAAATGGTCAGATTTAAGTGCACATTCCAGTTAGGTATAGCGAATGTAGAAGTAAAAGTATAAGAAAGAAAAAAAAATTAAGGATCAAACAAATGATACCAAAACTGCCAACATTATTATTAATAATTGAGTGCAAAATCAGTCAATAATAATTATTAATACCAATTACAATTCATTACATTAACTATTACCGATTGCAACAATTCGATTGACATAATCGCGTGCAACAAATTTGCAAATTTATAATATTCGCTGTTATTATTAATCCGAATCGTTTGTCTTAATTTAAGTCACCCACATCTTAAATGGACAGAAAAATGTCTTCGTATTAATTCTCTTCATAAATGCGATAGGCCGCCGACACCCTGACCGAGCCACTGATGTCTTAAAGTAAGACACGCGTGTCTGAAATTTCGTTTGGTTCGCAGTGACATCGACAAACCTTCGCGCAAACCGCGCCCAATCAACGGGGCGGAATAGACGCGATAACGAAATGTTTGCGACACCTCGTTACTCGTAGATAAAGGATTTCGCAATGCCAATTTTTACAACAAAGCTAATTGTGATGCCGGCGCGATTCCGCGCGGTCAATTGCGCGAGTCCTCGTTCATTGCATTACCGATATTGCATATATATATATATATATGTCTATACACGCATTTACGAATTCTTTCGTTCGCTGCGAAATTTTATAATTAAGACTAAGTTCGTTGCAAAATTCTAAATCGGCGACACGATTGTCGTATCAATGAACGTGGATATGCGCGCGGCCGGAATAAACGGCGTTCGCAATTTATTTGCATGCATATACTTCAGGTGGTTGTGTCGTTTTCGCAAAAGTAACACACTTTGGTTAAATTTATATATATTATTATTGATGACACTATCGATTTTTTGGTAAAATTTGAAGTGATGCTTGTGTCTGAAAGCCGAGATATTTTGATTCAAAGTCGGCTTAAATAACGTAGTGTCTTATGGCGAGAATGAGAAAAATGATCTATTTATGTTGCGTAACTTAAAAACATAATATAGAATTATGTTCAAAAAATGAATGATTGCTTATTCACATTGATATATATTAAATCTTAAAAAGAAACACTTTCTTGTGTCTAGTTTTTAAAAAATCAGTAATTTAAGGGGGTTCTCCAAGTCTACTTCAACGGTTTAGTGTTTTGTTTATTAGAATATTATAAAATTGTTTTTTATAACATATATGTCTTTACAACCATTTTTTAGTAATGGGAGATAACTTTTAT